>MU383978.1:52569-109776 GCA_022495065.1 Xylaria telfairii | reverse complement strand
GGGTCCAGAGATCTACATGGCCCCCTTGACTGCATTAAAAGATTATTACTCTTAATTGAATATTATTCCAAGCCCAGTATTCTGCCCTTGTGACATCGCCTTCAAGGTCATGCCCTGCCACGAGGACCAAGATCAACATGGATGCCCATATTGGTTTCAAGCAGATGGAATACGGGCAGATTCCGATCGAAGACTCCCCCTTGTTGAACTTGAGAAGCGGGGAATCAAGACGGAGCGGCTAAGCATTGTTTAACTCTTGGTCCAACACCGGACTCCCTCCACGAACAAGCATCCTGCCTCACTTATTATAAACCATTACATGTTACGGTTTTAACTACATTAAAATAAATAAGTAATTATTTATTTATTTATTTATTTATTAATACTACTATTGAATATCAAATTAATAAAATAAATTATATAAACTTGGCTAAAGGTACACTTATACAGTTGGCCCATCACCCATGTGTCAGGGGCTTAAGTCCTATACCCGAAAGTGGTACCTCCTATGCTGCCCCTTTTTCTTCTGACACCACATTCCTTCACCCCGCGTCTTAATAATAAGGGTTGACTTCCTTAACTACCATCTTTTAGTTCTAACATCAAGACTCTGGTCATTGTGTGATGATCGCCTTATACCGTACTTTATACATCCAATACTTTAAACATGCTCTACTCACTCGCTTGGGTCCTACTTCAAAGTAGTAGCTTACTTGGCCCAGCTTAAAATTTCACATAGTATAAAAGATTATATATTTTTTCCCCTGTGCATTGCGCAGCTTGCGGAAAAAGTAGATAGTTGGATAGCGTGGCCAAGCATTTGATAGAGAAGCTCGAATATATTAGCCGGTAGGAAGAAGCCAGGGCTTAGTCTATTGATCAATTGGTCTTTGGTCCTCATCAAGTGGTCCCAACGCCTAAATACACCGTAAGCCCCTACTATATAGATAGGTACTATAACCACTCTGGAGGTATGATAGCTAACCGATAGTAACCCGACGCACACAGAACTGGACCAAACCCATGTTTGGCAGCTTTTCTCCTATGAGCCAGCTACCACCGGTCACCAACATGCGCTTCCGTGACAGCTCGGCTTTGGCCATTGAATTTACCCAAAGATTTATTTATCAGTAAGGGCTATTGCTGGGCTCTTACATTCTACCGGAAATGAATTGCACTCATCACGTACCCATTCCTAACGGTAGCGAAACATTATCCCGAGGTCATGCACCTGTGAGGGGATAATCTACCATCTTGGGGTCCTTAGGCTTGAAGATAGAACGCCACATGTCTTTCAATTGCTTTCAACAGCTTGGCTTACTTTATTCTGAAAACCTCGCCCTATCTTCGTTCAATCCTAAGAATGAAGATGTATGTATTTCCACTGACGCTTACCCTCGCTCTTCTGGCTGGGATTAATGGCGCCGCATTTGCGGATTCCGCCCCCTCCGTGTCCAATTTCTACCCCTCTCCTTGGAGCTCAGGCGGTCCAGATGGCTGGGACGATGCCTATAAGCGGGCGCACGAGTTTGTTTCCAAATTAACGCTCCTCGAAAAGGTCAATTTGACCACCGGCACTGGTAACCAGGCGGATCTGTGTACGGGCAATACAGGCAGTATCCCCCGCCTGGGGTTTAGGAAGTTGTGCCTTCAGGATGGGCCGGTCGGTGTTAGGTATAGTAAGTCCAGAACCGATTTTATCTACCAAATTCTCTTGCGGTGTCGTATGGAGCTTTTTCGCGTGAGAGGGGATAGGATGTGGCCAATGCCAGAGTTGGCAAAGAAGGACGGAGGATAGTACCGCACTGATCGTGTCACGAGACGTCTGCTAATATGATATCTATTGTTGCTTAGCTGATCTGAACTCGGTGTTCCCTGCGGGTATCAATGCTGCAGCTACGTGGTCGCGGTCACTGATACGCAAGAGAGGCGAAGCGCTTGGGGCGGAGTTTAGAGATAAGGGAATTGGTATACATGAATCTTTCTATCGCCCTTTCAAGCCCGAGTAGAGAAATATATACCCATAACTAACTTTAGCACTCGCGAGATATCCTCCTGGGACCGGTTGTTGGGCCTTTGGGTCGGGACCCCGCCGGTGGTCGCAATTTCGAAGCTTTCGGGCCTGACCCGTACTTAGCTGGCGTTGCTGTGGCACAGACAGTCGAAGGAACGCAGAGCGCCGGTGTTATAGCCAGCGTGAAACACTACATACTGAACGAACAGGAACACTTCCGGGGGAGCATCAGTGCTAATGTTGATGATAAAACTATGCATGAGCTCTATCTATGGTAAGCTAGCATGACTCAAGCCGACGCTCTTAGAACATATCATGGCATTAGTCTAAAGTCATTGTTATATTTTACTGTTGGTTAACTAATATTAATATGCAGGCCGTTCGCGGACGCTGTTCGCGCTGGCGTTGGAAGCGTCATGTGTTCGTATAATAAGATTAACAATACGTATGCCTGCGAGAACTCATATGTCCTCAATCATCTCTTGAAGGATGAACTCGGATTTCAGGGGTTTGGTATGTAATCAGTCCTCCTATTTCTGTCTTAACACGAGGATAATGTGCAAACTTAAAACCCAAAATGAGACGAATCAGCCCGCGTTGAAAGCTCGGGTGTTCGTTCAGAAAAGCCATTAGTAACTCCAAAAAAATTACAGTTGTTTCGGACTGGGGTGGACAGCACAGGTTAGTCGTTGGAGCCTTCCATTCCCCTTTTTAACAGGATTCGGGAGATACGAATTGCCTTAATGGGTATATTCTGCTCTTGCTTGCCCTGCACGACCCCAAAACCTCAGGCAATTCGTACAGTAGGTGAACATTTATTGACTCTAGTGACTTCTATACAGCGGCGCGCTGAGTGCACTCGCCGGACTTGACATGACGATGCCCGGCGATGGAGTCCGTACTTCTACGTACGGCTCATATTGGGGGGGAGCTCTATCCGAAGCGGTCCTCTCTCTCGCTGTATCCCAATTTAGAATGGACGATATGGCTGTCAGAATCATGGCTGCATTCTACAAAGTGGGAAGGGACACGAAACAAATTGATATCAACTACTCATCGTGGACGAATGAGACCGTGGGCCCCCAATATTGGCGTTCCAAAACGGGAAATACAACAGTGAACAAGCATGTGGATGTCCAAGGGGATCATGCTAAGCTCATCCGAGATATTGGTGCAAAATCGGTTGTTCTTCTGAAGAATGCAGGCAATGCGTTGCCGCTGAGGAATCCAGTCAGCATTGCCATCATTGGCGAGGATGCACAAGACAACCCCAGCGGCCCTAACGCTTGCGTCGACAGGATATGCAATGTAGGCACTTTGGCAATGGGGTGGGGTTCTGCTACCGCCGAATTTCCATATCTCATTTCTCCTGCGAATGCGCTTGAAAAGCAAGCCAGCGTGGACAACACCATATTCTCTAACATCAAAAATAACTGGGATCTCGGCGCCGCTCGTGCTGCTGCGAGCAACTCGTCTACCGCTATCGTCTTCGTAAATGCCAATTCAGGTGAAGGGTATCAAACCCTGGACGGCAACCTCGGTGACCGCAAGAATCTCACACTTTGGAACGGCGGGGATGAGCTCGTCGCGGCAGTGGCGTCAGTGAACCCAAATACGATCGTAGTAATCCACAGCGTGGGACCTGTACTCGTCGACCATATCAAAACACACCCAAACGTAACGGCGATTCTATGGGCGGGCCTTCCTGCCCAGGAATCTGGTAACTCCTTGACGGACGTTCTGTACGGGAAGGTTAATCCGCAAGGCAAAACCCCCTTTACTTGGGGTAAAGCGGCGGAGGACTGGGGTATTACCACACTCGTCAACTCAAGCACGCCACAACCACAACAAGATTTCGCCGAGGGATCCTTCATAGATTACCGGTACTTCGACCGTGAGGATATAGATCCGAGCTTCGAGTTTGGATTTGGACTCAGCTACACCAACTTCTCATATGCAAACCTGACAATTAAATCCCAGGATGTAGGGCCCTATGAGCCGGCAAGCGGGTCCACGAGCGCGGGGCCGACTTTCGGGGGCATTAATTTTGATCCCGTCAGTGCTCTATTGCCGGAGGGGTTCCAGAAAGTGCCTGGTATGATATACCCCTGGATCAACGATACGGATATCCCAGATGATACTGGCTCCCCGGACTTTCCTTACGCAGCTCATAACAGATCCTCACAACCAATTCTGCCAGCCGGTGGTGCGCCTGGAGGGAACCCGCAGTTATATAAGGTTGTTTACATCATTACAGTTGACGTCACAAATGTTGGGGAAGGTAAGGAAATTCTCACGGCCACTATTATGCGCTTCTTGGTAGCTTTTAGTCTCTGCCTCCCTGGTCGCTAGTTCTTGTCTCAAAGCTTCCGGAAACCTTAAAATCGCATTCTATATGGCAATAACTGACCTGGAGTGTTCTAGTGGCCGGTACTGATATTCCTCAGCTAGTATGCGTCCCCGCTGGCTCCCTGTCTATGAATATGAGGTGGCTGCTAACTGATCTTCTTAGTATCTCTCCCTCGGTGGCCCAGCAGAACCCAAGGTTGTGCTTCGAGGTTTCGATGAGGTTGAGCTCGACGTCGGAGAAAAGAAGACCGTGGCCTTCGGCTTGACATATCGTGATCTGAGTAACTGGGACACTGAGGCACAAGACTGGAAGATTACGAGTTATCCAAAGACGGTGTATGTTGGTGCCAGCTCGAGGGACCTGAGGCTGCGCGCAGATATTGAATAAGTTTATCAGGTTTTCCCCAAGACCGTATTTATTGAGTCATATCTACCACTCGTTCTATCTCGAGGCAACTACGATACTTATCCAGTATAGAAAGCCTCTAACCGGAAAGTCGTCTGCCATTCTTGTCGTTGCAAAAATCGCGGTGGTCATCATAATGTGCCAAGTAATCAAGTTGGCCCCCGCTCCCGCCGGCGATAACAGCGGGCTACTAGTCGCCTTGATAGCTAGGCTGGTGACCAGACTAAGCATTCACATCACAATTGACGAAAGGCATAACCGTAATACCACCAGGCTCCTGGATTTAAGTATGGGTATTTAGAACTTATCGCTTTAAAAGTTTAGTTGTCAGTAGTTTAATGTTTGTAAACGTGGGTTGTATAACGATTAAGTATGACACCTTGATCAAGGCTTTCGAATTTCCTTCTTTTCTGTAGTTCATGAGCTGCCGTATCTACTAACTGAGTTGATGCCTATAGCTGCAGCTATCCGCTGAGATATAGTAGCAGGTGAGACATTTCGAGATCGTTTTCGGCTACCACCATTTCCGTAATTTAAATCCTCCAGGTTGTGTTTATATAACTTGAACAAACCACTACAATGTAGCGAGAAGACAGTGTAAGATAACACCTGTCAATAAACTACCTATGCGAACAAGAACTTTAAAAATAACAGACCATATATCATCGACTGATCTGTTAGCTCGTGTCTTATTGTTGGGTGTCCGAAGTATCTAACGGATCTAGGTAGTAACTCACTGAAGAGAGGTTCTCGCCAATAGAACCCTGTAGCGCGAAGCCTATTAAGTTTGCCGGTGCGTAGCGGTAGAAAAACCACTGGCCAAGATCTAGTTGGTCCTAATCTACCTACTAGGACACCTAGGGTTAGTTGTTGCCACTTTTGGGGGTATGATTCATTCAAGTTTCAGATGTTTGATACATGCAAAGTCATCGAGAATGTCACAAGGGCTTATGTAGGGCTTGAAATAATATTTATTTAAGAGTAATAATCTTTTAATTCGGTCAAAGGGGCCATGTAGATCTCTAGCCTCCTTTTCGAAGGCGCGCGAATCGCAGTCTTTATGTGTGAATAGCCTCGCCCAAAGTCAGCGATTGAATTGCCGACTTCCTAAGATATCCAACTGCGTTTTCGTAGAAGCAAACTGTCCAGGGTTCGGAATAAATTAGATCATACCTTCCGATCTGATCTAATTTCACCTGAAACTCGTATCGGTAGTTTGCCGCCTTGCATATAATTATTTGCATAATATTGGGTGTGTTACACGGACCAAGCTAGGTGTCTACGCCTGCCAGCCTTCCGGCTAGACGTACAGCCTCCCGGTAAGACATACAGCTTTAAGAAGCCGCAACTATTAGTCAGCGAGTATCACAGGACTCGTAAAAGTCATAGGAGCCTCGTATTGCGGACTCGATCTAAGACAGCCAAAAGAGGAGTAATAGCTAAAAGCCTAAGGCACTAGCCTTAGGGCTATCTATAAATACAAAGAGAAGAGCGAGGTTATATCGAAGAATGGATTTAGAAAGCAAAAACCCTTTAAATCCAAAGAAAATTATTAGCTGAATATAACACTGTTCCAAGCCCTTGTTACATGAGCCCTTGTCACAACTGTATAGAAGATTATTGTGCAATACAAATATCGTTCCAAGCCCGTGACACAAACCATTGTAACACAAGATGACCCAAAGCATTCCTGGATCCGAGCGGGTGGTGGTCCGCATCCCCGATATGTTCGTCTCATTTCCAGTAGATCCTCCCAGGCTTAATCCGAACTACAGCGAAGTAAAGACGAAGTTGGAAGCTTGGATCTCTAGGTATGCGGCACCTGAAGCCCCCATTCTAGAGTACCGAACCGTGTGCGATTGGGGCAAGTGGGTGAGTATCAATGCTTGATCGATCGATGCTTATATTGAGTATACCCTTAAGTGTTTCCGTACGACGACTGTGCGTAAACTGGAATTTCCCATCCATTCTATTCCTATCACTAAACCTTCGTATTAGTTAGATAATAGCGAGCTTTGAGATCAGTCTACACGTGCCGCAGTGGCGCTGCAAAGTCTTTTGAGCCCAATGAGTAAATTCCACAGTTGGTCGGAGATCTACGCACACGAAGAGCGACTACCCATAGTCAAGGTTCACGACACGGTTTGGGAGAGGTAGGTATATCCATTGTAGCAAACGTTCAGCTCGACTGACACATTATAGGGCCCCCCGGAGGGTTTGTAGCAATATGCTCTCCACTAAACGTAGCGATCTATTAACTTAACTATACTTCAAGGGGTGCAGGGGCGATTCACCAAAGCAATAGCTAGTTATTGTACCAGCGCCCCAATACACGTCGAAGAATTTTCCATGAATACGGCGCCTACACCCGAAGAAATGTTAAAGAGACGGCAATTATCAGCTGGAGTTGCCCCCCTATTCCCCCTAGTGGAGTACGCACGCGGGCTTCCATGCCCAACTATGTTTTTGAACACCCAGCGATCCAAGAAATTAAGCTGCTGGATGTTGACTTTGTTATAATGTGGGTTAAAGTGACGAACCACATTGATAGGCGACTCACATCAGCATAGAACAAATGATATTCTCTAGTATATGAAGGAAGAGGTAAGCATATCTTCAACCTGACGAGGACTTGAAGGATACTGATACACTTATAGAGAGAGCTTGTGCCTCACAACATCGTAGCTGCGGCAAGAATGAGTGGCCTTGGCGCACAAGGTATGACGTTTTATTCTAATATTTAGAATGTGACGGATTTCTATTAATTGTTAAATAGACGCGTTCGATCGTGCTGGAACATGCTGGATAGCTGGTGCGAGCGATGGGAGAAGGCGGTTAGTGCAGTGCCGAAATGGGACAAAAGCGTCAACCAGCACGTCGAGAAGTATATCCGGGGCGTTGCAGACGTCGTTCGCGCAAATCTATATTGGAGGTTAGTATTATTCTCCTACTACACTCGCTCGTATTGTGCCAGAGACGCTCTAACGTATCAATGCATAATAGCTTCAGGCCGGAGAGATATCTAGGCCAAGATGGTTCCATGATCCGACAGACTCGCTGCATGCCGGTCTTGCAATCTCAATGCTCTTTGTAATGAAATGGCTACGAACACCTGCTTTTCTGCTTGTGAATTTCCCCCCCTTATGCGATTGATCATGACGATAGATTATATTAGTTGGATTATCATCTAGGTGCGTTCTGCGGACTTCAACACGTCCGTATTTAAAGTACCTGCATCACAATCATATATACCATCGTGATTTTGGTCGGGGTCATAACCATAACCCTGGATCTACCTGTCACAACATCTCATTTTACATCATCAACTCTATTATCCGTATTCAGTCATAGACTTGATAAAACGTATACCTCTGCTCGTACTGTACAGCTACTTCGGTAGGTTGGCCTATTCGGCATGACTTGCCCTAGGTACATATATAATGGACTGACTTGCTTTTCTAGGCAAGCCCCCTGCTCGATGATTGGCTTGTTAACTGCGCTACAAATAGAAGCCAAATAGCGGTCTAGGCGGAAATACTTCAAGTACTTAGGTACATAAGATCACATCAACCTATATGCACAACATAGCATGAAACAGTCTTAGCTGAGTAGTAATAACCACATCATATTTGTAGCATATAGTTAGAGTGTAGAATAAGATATTTTGTTTTGGTTCGCGAAAACGTTACATACGTAGGTACTTCGCAGTTTGGGGTGATTGTGTCAGAGAGTGCAAGCGGAAGGTTGCATCGAATTCGAGGCTTCCGATTAGCTGCAGGTACCTTGCAGACCTCAGCCCTCGGAATTTTGGGTACCTAGGTAGTTTTACAGTATGTACAGTTGCCTATGGGTACCGAGGTACTTAGTATCAGTACTGTACAGTACCTACATGGATGTAGGTAGCTGCTCAATTTGGTGGCTGGGGTTGACGTCGACCCAACCACCCGGAATTCGGGGGCATAAGCGCAATCACTTTAACTCATCTATCTCATCGGGTCAGACTAGATCGATCCTCAGTTCTCAATTCTTCTTAATTCTCGATCATCAATCGCCAAAACTCAAGGTTCAAGCATCAATTCCCAATCTTCAACATCAATACTTTTTTGTTCGTATCACATTTTAGCTTTCGGCTTTCAATACCCAATCCGATTCGTCTTGCCCCTGTATAGACCTGTCATTTCTCCTGGTTGCACCCACCTGTGCTTGTTCCGATATCTTAACACCACACCACCTTTACTGTACGCATACCTATCTCCAATCTCCAACACCTGCGGCCACCTCGCTGGATGCCACTCTGCACGTAGGGCCAATGGATGCCTACGCTGCCACCATGAACCAGCCACCGCAGCCACACCAGCAATCACCGCGAGGCGTGACTCTCGAGGACGGGCCGCCAAACCCTCACCGCAGGAACAATTCTCACTTCGGCAGCCACGACGACTTCTACGCCTTTCTTGACAACAACCGCGGTCCGTCGATGGCGAACGGCGCCGGTCCTAGTGGCCCCAGCGGCCCCAACGGCCTTAACGGTCCTAGCGAGAGGAGCCCCCCTCCAGCGCCCATGCCGCCACAGCAGCAACACCAGCGTAACCAGCCCAGCCAGAGCAGACCACCGGTGACCAACATCTTCCCAGATCGCTCGCGCCCTCCGTCCTACTCGGGCAGCCGGTCCGAGGAATTCCTCGTCGACAAGTCTGCCGGCGCCAAGATGGCCCGCCAGAACCAGCGACGCGGTGTACCTGCAACCAAGCCGTTATCGACCCCGCGACAGCGCACCACCTCACCAACACCCCCGGTGTCCGGTGGCTCGTCGCCCACGCATCCGCATAGCAGCCGCCCGGTCTCTGGTGCCGGCGACCGGGACCCCGGCACAGTCCAACGTCTGAAGAGCCCTAGCGTGCTCGAATGCGTGCTGCAGCCCCTGGACCAAAAGGTCCGCGAGTACGACCAGGTCATGCGGCGCGAGCAAGAGGAGATCAAACGTCTGGACGATGAGCTACGCGTGTTGCAGGCGCGTCGCGCGGAAGCAGAAGGCCGGTTCGATGAGGCCAAAGCGAAACATGATGAGTACCGACGGCAATATACCGACGTCGAGCGCGCCATGACGGGGGAGCTGCATATGCCATCCAGAGAGCCACAACAGCGCCCGACCACAATGCAAGGCGCAGGACCCGGGCCCCAGCAGCGACCCATGAGCGCTCGACGCTTCGGCGACGACGTGGATGGTGAGGATTTCGACGAGGACGAAGATTTCGCCGTCCCGCCGTTTGGGCCGGGGCGCCGCATCAACTCTCAGCAGTCGTTCAGCCGCGCCTCACAGAAGACAGGCGGCAAGGAACGCTTCCGATTCAGCAGCCTGTTTGGGGGTGGTCGATAGGAACGCCACGACCGTGGCTCATCTAAGATCTTTGGGTCTTTGTTTTAGTACGTTTTGGGAGGCCGAGCTTGCATTTTTGAAGAAAAGATTCACGTGGATAATATGAGCGATGATCACTCATTTGTTGGTCAGATAAAATGACGGATGAACCAATCAGCACGCCAGCTTTGGGTTCAGATTGTAGGAATATGGAAGAAGTATACGCATACAGTTGGCCTACGCTATGTTACGACTCGTTACGACTCGGAGCCTTCCGAGAACATGATAATGATGGTCATTCAGTCTGCTGCAATTAATTAACCTTTGCTATGGACCTTTTGGCATTTCTTAAACAGTTAGACATACTATGATGGTCGCTTCGCCCATAGATGCCAGATGCGAACTAACATTCAGATTAACGTACCTACTCGCAAATACGTGCTGCTCTTTGAATGGCGCTGCTTCCCAAACTCCACGAACTAAGACTCCACGAACTAGTCCCCATTTCCGCTAACTTAGGCATATTTCGACCCGCGCCCAGAAAGCACGTAACCTAGTATCTTCTGCTCGAAGATCTCTGTGAAGCCACCGTCGAAGCCACTCACTCTTCACAATTCCATGTAGCCCCGAGCCGAGAGCGTACTCAATTCGGATATCCCACCCTCTTCTCGCCAACTAATTCGGTTCCTTATTCCATCGCAAGAGGATAGACAGACTGTTCTTACTATATCCAATATTATGCTAAGCTAGGGTTAGCTTGCATGTCGGATGCACAACCAGAGATGTCTCTGGCTGGCTCAAGGAGGGGGTCATCGACGTAGCCAAAGCTCCAATGGGATGGATGCATTTCTATGCAGACTTGGTTAGTTGAGTGCTGGGTGCGGCTTATTGTCTTAGAAGCTCCCAACTCACGCTGCCGTCAGCTGTAGTATAGATAGTGCGTCTAGGGATGGCCGTGCATGCAGGATAAGTGTATCATCAGATCAGCCAAGTGCCGGCCCGCCCAGATCTTAGCTGAGAAAGATGTCCCCTGTCTGCCTTGCTGTTTGGCGCTGTTTTGGTCACCCTGATACATGACGCCGCTACCAGGATGTACCGCCGAGCTCACGATTGATTCCCATGCCGATTGCGCTACTCCGGCCTCGCATACTTCCCCCCTCGACAGTGTGAATTATGACTAGTAATCAGCGTTGCGAGAACTATCTCGGCTACGCCACGGTTTCTCTATTCGTGCTCGGCAATGCAAGTCACTTTTAAATCTCAATTCTTTCAGAGTCTAAATAGAGCTAATGTTGGCCCTTGTGAGGGCGCTGGCTTTGATATTTTGCAAGTAGAATTCGTGTTTATACGAATATTTGCCGTGATGCACCTCTTCGTCGACACGATGTCTTCTTCAAACAACGCTTGTTCCCCCCAGTATCATTGCCACCGATAAAAGCTTACCGGTTCACTACCCTTTTAAAGCAGCTTCACTATCAATATGCCTGATATACCCTCATTTGAGAAGGTCTTCGGCGTCGTGACAGGCAACGACACACCCAAAAGCGGCCCGTCCACTTCTGAAATTAAAACCGACCCCTTCGCGGCCGCACTTGGAGGGACCCAACAGGCGATTACAAAGCTCTAGGATCTCTTCCGCGGCCATGATTCGCGCCTCGACAAGATTGAGGCTCGCCTCGATGCCCTAGAAAAGAAAAATGCTGCTAAGTAATAGGTCCCATCTCATCCTGCTTCCGACTGAGTAGCATTAACTAGTACACAGTACTGTCAGCCCCATGGCACAAGCCATGTCCGGGTGGAACCAGTAACTTCAATTGTAAGGCCGACTTTACTCAATGCTATGTTGCGGGAGTGTTAGGTATGCTAAGTTGAATATAAATGCACGGGATAACGACCTCCTTAGTCTACAGAACGGGTATGCCGAAGAGATTGCTGAAAGGGCAATTTTGCGATGGGGAGATTAGAGTTTTTTTTAACTTAAGCAAAAGGTGTCATGTCGAGTGGTACTCGTTTAGGAAAATTGGGCGAGTACCACGATCTTGAAGACCTCTCGCAAAGGCAAAATTCTTAGAGCTTGCATAGTTTGAATATGATGTCTTTGTGGGTAATAGGACCCATCCGACCATTGGTCAATGTATCGGATTTCATGTGATATCCTAAATATTACAACTCTACAATTAGGCGTAGCCGTTACCCCTTGTCAGCATAATGGAATCTACAAATCCTCATTTATGGCATCATTGAGAGAAAGCTATTGTCACAAGGGCTTATATAGAGCTTGGAATAATATTCATTCAAGAGTAATAATCCTTCAATGCAGTCAAGGGGGCCATGTAGATCTCTGGACCCCCTATCGAAGGCGGGCGGGTCGCAGTCTTTATATGCGAATAGCCTCGCCCAAAGTCAGCGACCAAATCGCCGACTTCCTAAAACATCCGACTACATTTTCGTAGAAGCAAACTGTCTTAGACTCCGGAAGAAATCAGATCATGTCTTCCGAACTGATCTGATTTCACCCGAACCTTGTATCGGTAGTTTGCCGCCTTGCATAGACTATTTACAGAATATCGGGTGTCCCAAACCCTCGGGTACAGAATACGTACCCATACGTGTGACACGGAAGCATTCAAGTTGACATTGCTCAAGATGGTTCGGCTAGTAGGTTCAATATGAATACGCAGAACACCTTTGCTAATGCCATGGTGCTTGAATGGAGAGACGATGGCACAGGGATTTACTACGACGTCAGCATTTAGGAAGGTGCTCCATTTGGGAGCAACTTCCAATTGATAACTTCAGATCGAGTTGTACAAATGTTCCGCCGGGTGGTGTTATACAGAATATGGATGACTCGGCCATTGACTATTGTGCCACTGGAACTAGCCTCTACATGTCGGTCTCCTGCTGAGAATCGATGCGAAACTAACAACGCACCGCGTTAAAATTTGGAGTTATATGCAGCAACTCAGTCAGTAGATACGGCAGCTCATGGACTACAGAAAAGAAGGAAATTCGAAAGTCTTGATTAAGGTATCATACAGCTGGCTGTTTCACGCCTTATAAGGGGTTTTAGGTTCGATTCCTTACACCGGTGGCCTGCGGAGACACCCCTCCTTCCTCATACTTAATCGTTTCGATGTTCGAGATTATATGTATGTATTTATTTGTATCACTAGAGCAATAGGTAGTCACGAGATTTTGTAGACAGCCGACATCTGCTAGGCCTAGCTATGTGCCAACATTGGCCTGGTTAATCCATCTCTGCAAACTCTGATAAATCGAATTCGGAATTACCGTCAACCACCCATTGCAACTCGTAATCGAAGTCATCTAAATCCAAAACCTTCCCTCCTTGGTGATCACTCCATTTCTCTGTCATCTCTATCTGAGGTATGTTCAGCATGAGGCCTGTATGGAGGTCTATGAATCTGGTATTCTCCTTTAAACATTGTGTGAACCCCACGTTCTTGAGCGATGCCCCCCATATCAAATAGCCTACCTCTACAGCCACGTGTAGCTCCCTTAGGGCTGAGAATACACCGAAAATTTCGCGGCTATGGCGCCAGAACGTTTCGTAGAAGTAACTTTCGTATTTTGGCGCCGTGAACCTGAGCCGTTGAATGGTAGCATAGTGCGGCGCAAGCTGTTCCACCTTGTCATCTGCCAAGCAAATCATGTCATGCTGGAAGTTGACCCAGATGTACACGTGGCGTGATGAGAAAAAGGCCTTCTGGTAGGGGGCGTGCTGGCGGGACTCCTGACAGGCATGCATCATAGCAGGCGGTGGAATGGGCGAAGTATACTTGGTGGGTGCGCTTGGTGATGTTTGGAGAACGCTGATATGCAGGATGCGTGGGCCTGCTGCCAAGGACCAGATCTGTTGGCGGAGTTCTGCCGGGAGTCGGGGGAAGGGATGAAAGGTAGCGGCCATCGTGATGAGAATCCAGGGCTGCAGAATGTAGCGGCACGGCTGCCAATGACTGGCCACGTTCTCATGAGTGATTCATATGGTATAAGATGACTAGTTTCTTATATGTAGTAATAGCTCAGAATTCAGGAGTAGCGAAGCTTTCAACACGGAGGGCTAAGAGGATCGTGTTGGGGGTATGGTTAATAAAGGAAGGAGATAATTTTCAATTGCACTGGTTCATGATTGTTGGTTGTAATAATTATTGTTGGTTGGAAGAATTATCGTCGGTTGTAATGATTATTGTTGGTTGTTAGCTGCTTAAATAATTCAACAACGACCCAGACCCGCCCCACAATAACCAAATTATAAGCACGGCGCCACCTGCATGCTCCTTTAACAACAACTTTCGCTGCAGCACGCACACAGCCGTGGCTACATTCGAGTACTTCACGGCTAATCAGGGCCTGAAATTTGGAATATGCATCGAGATGAATGCGAGTTATCGACGAGACTTCTTAGCGAGGTCTGACCTAGACTGCCAAGTCTCGCCGACGACAACCTTCGCGATATACGGCTTCACAACACGGTGACCGAGTGCTTGGCGGGGACGGCGAGTCCTAAACATCCTAATAATGGGCAGGCGACCTCATTTTTACCTTGGTCATGAGATAGCGTAGAGAGCAGAAGTGGGCTGTTTTTTTTTTATTTTTTAAATCATCCTTCCTCTTCTTCCTCCTTTTCTCTTTGATCAGCGGCTCATTCCTTCTCAAAACGCAAGCTCGTTCTCTTATGCCTTCGATTTCTGCCTCTCTCAACTCATAGTTATTTTACTATACGTCATCAGCTGTCAGTGAGACCTACACACTAGCTCACGATGAAGCTCACCTCCATCCTCGCTCTCAGCTATACCTTCGCTCTGGCTGCAGCTGCTACCGACTTCACTGCACGCCGCCGGATTCGATCGACCCTACACACGATTATTTAGTTGCTACTTGTCTCGCAAAACCGCCGACCTCGACAAAAAAGTATTTCATATAAGCGAGGGGTAAAGAACATCAGACGAGATATCGTCAGTATCACCGGCCCTCGAGACAACCACTCAGTTCCTATTGGCCAGACAGGTCACGAAGCCATAATATTAAAATATAAAGCCGATCCTCGAGGATTACCGAAATACCCTTATCGATCACCGACAACTGTAAACATGGAAACGAGACCGTTATATACTTATCAAATTTTAGTCCAAAAGAAAGGTCTCTGGATTCTGTACGACATTTTGGGGCTAACAACCACGAATTCTTCAGAATTTCTTACCCTGTTTGATGCAGTAATTGTGTCTATTGATTTTGAAAACGTAATTGAGATTTGAATGGGTCTGTCAGAAAATAGCAACTGTCAAGTCGGTATTGCTATTTTAGACACTAAAGAGCTTTGTTACCACCTTGATCAGACATTAATTTCAACATTCAATTATGCTACCGGCTCCGCTGCATATATAGCTAAAGCTCCGCGAAGGTTTCTTTTTGGAAAATTTTGACTGTATTAAGTCTTGTATACCGCACGGTCGAAATATTGTCCTTGTTGGCTATGGAATTAGGTCTGATTTTTAGGCTATGAGATTACTTGGTTTCCAATTCCTTGAGGGCGAATTTACTGCTGTGGATATATTCCGATTAGCAAACGAAGTATTTGGGAAATGGTCTGACTCCCTTGGCGATCTCCTTTCTCGATTAGAATGCCCACATTTTGGGCTTCATTGTGCTGGAAATGACGCACATTTTTACAAGCCCTTTTGCCTTTATCAGCCGAAGGCTCTATCAACAAACAACATCAACAACATCTATATCAATATCACGAACTAATTTATTCGTAGAATTGAGTTTAAGAGTAGTCGGGCGACAGTTGTTACAGAAGCTGTCCTTAGATGCATTTGTCTAGACTACCTACTAGTGACACACATTCAAAAGTGCGACCAACTACAGTACAACCTTAGAAGTAAATTAGTACCACTGTAACTCCGTACATACTATAACTCCGCCCATGCAGGCTAGAAAGCAACAGTGGTAAGTTATCAAAATGCCCCGCCGCACCCTAGTAGATTACCTAACGTTAGGTAGCTTATCCTATCTTATCGGAACGGTGCTTAACGCGTATAGACGCGTGGGACGCGATTCCTCTCTTCAATTTCAAGAGCCCCTCCAGAAACCGGTAAATCGGTACTGATCAACTACCGTCCGTATATGGCGTTAACTACCTAATTTATTCGCCCAAACGCACTAATTGACCCCTAGTTCTCCGGATACAACATTTCACATCGCCAGAATCTCAGGATTTTACCAAAGCTGCCGAGGCTAGTATGGCGGATACTCCGACTCAGAATGGCGACAGCCAGCAATCTGTTGATAGCGATGTCAACATGGCCGGGACAAATGGCGACGGAAAGAAGGATGTGAAGCTAGAAGACCTGTTTGCCGATGTCGACTCTGACGACGAATTCCCTAGCTCAAGGCCCGGTGGTGTCAAGCCTTCGAGTCCTCCTGTGGCTCCCTCATCGCCAGTGTACGGACCCCCCGACGTCTACGGTTATCTGTATCTTCGCTGACGGTGGATAAAGAACAAATGGGAACGGCATAAGTTCATCAGACCCCGAGCTTTTGCGCATGTTCTACCAGCGGTTGTTCCCCTTCCGCTACCTGTTCCAATGGCTCAATCACAGCCCGACACCTACCAATGACTTCGGCCACCGCGAGTTTGCGCTCACGATACATGACGCTACTGGCAACGAAATATACCTTCGATACCAATCCTATCCCACTGCCGACCTGTAAGCCGCAGAGCTTCCCCTCGCCTGTAGCCCCAGAGAAAGAGCCCCCTTTAGGCTAACCCGTTGCCGTTGTCCCAGCATCCGAAAAGACATAATATCCAAACTCCCCTCCCGTTTCGAAATTGGGCCCGTATATACCACAAACCCGCGTGATCGCAAGTCCTTGCGGAACCAAAACTCCTTCAAGCCGCTCGCGAAGGAGCTGTGCTTCGATATCGATCTGACTGATTACGACAGCATCCGCACATGCTGCGACAAGGCCAACATCTGCAACAAGTGCTGGCAGTTCATGACCATGGCCATCAAGACCATCGATACCGCACTGCGGGACGACTTCGGGTTCAAGCACATCATGTGGGTGTACTCGGGCCGTCGTGGCGCGCACGCGTGGGTCTGCGACAAGAAGGCGCGCACCATGGACGACCAGAAGCGGCGCGCCATCGCGGGGTATCTGGAGGTCATCCGGGGCGGCGCACAGAGTGGGAAGAAGGTCAATCTCCGGCGGCCGCTTCATCCACACTTGAGGTAAGTCGTCACCAACATCCGATTTTATTCAGTTACTCGGCGGACCGACTAACCAATCTCGGCGTTTGAAGCCGGAGTCTCGACATCCTAGCCCCGCATTTCCAAACCGACGTCCTTGAGACGCAAGACCCGTGGGCCGATAGCGAGCGCGCCGAGCACCTCCTTTCATTACTACCCGACAAGGCCCTCAACGACCACCTGCGGAAGAAGTGGGATTCCTCGCCCGGGCGCGGCAGCGCGTCGAAGTGGGCCGACATCGACCCGGCGGCCAAGAGCGGGGTGAGCAAAGGACTAGATGGGCAGGCGTTGTTAGAAGCGAAGCAAGACGTGGTACTTGAGTACACGTACCCGCGGCTCGATATCGAAGTCTCGAAGAAACTGAACCATTTGCTCAAATCCCCCTTCGTCGTGCACCCCGGCACAGGCCGCGTCTGCGTCCCCATCGACACGAAGCGGCTCGACGAGTTTGACCCCTTGGGGGTGCCGACCGTGCAGGGATTGCTTGCCGAGATTGACAGCTGGACCGGCGATGCGGATGGGGATGCAGGGGCGGAGGGGAAGGGCCTCGCGGATTGGGAGAAGACCAGTCTGAAGCCGTATATCGAATACTTCCGCTCCTTCGTCCTCGCCCTCATGCGCGATGAGCGCGACCCGAAGGTCAAGAGGGAGAGGGAGGAGGCCGAGGGGATGGAGTTCTAAGACCGAACTAAAGCTGGCCCTGAGAGGTGCGCGGGTAGCTTTGGCTTTGCATGCATGTATGCAGAGCTAAAGGGGTAAACACGATATAGCGGCATGTATTTCCAAGGTTTTGCGACCAGCCTCTTACTCTGGACTGGAGGTGATTGATTCTCTGGAGTTACGGCATGGTAGGTTCAAGGCAGGATCTACCTATCTACCTAGGTAATGTTGGCGCGGCTTGTACATATAATTGTTCAGCGATATATGAAGGGGCATTTGAGCCAGAGGTTTATAACAATTCAGCACATATACTTTGTCTTCGCGTGGGATCCATGCACCCGGTACATCATCTGCGCAAATTCCATTCCCATCGATTGACTTTATTTTTGTTTATCGTCTCAACTCTCTATTCGTTACAAGGAACCTTCGCCAAGAAGAGCCGAAATTAATATTCGCTCCAGCAACGCCCAACTCGTGAAATGTACACATGCCCTACATATCTATAACCAGACGGCAAAGAACACGAGTAACATCAAAATGTAGGTATATCTATCGTTACAAGCGCACCTCTGGACGACCAATATACCAACATCTTGATAATCGTCCAGTGGATTTGCCGTAGTTGTGCCGTTGAATTATTTATTACGAGCTTGAAGCGCACTTCACAGCAAATGGGTCATCAGAACCTACCCGCTCGCCTGCAGATGTCAGATACAATGGCCGTACAACTTGCCCAGTTTCGTAGCAATGGCATGAAAGGCAATGTGTATCTGGCTCTAACACCAGCCCTGCCAACTTCTGCCGGCTTGGATCCGGTATTACCTTTACCTAATAGGTTGGCACCTACCCCAGCACCGCTTTTGATTCATAGCTCAGGGGACCCGACTGTGGCTCGTCTTGAGAGAAATTCCAATACGTTAGTAGAGCTTCTGTATGTCTGAACTGCCTGTGCTAAAGCCCCCTGAAGGACCAGTAGGGGCCTGCCATTGACCGCCTGGCTGTTGGAAAGATGGGTTATGTTGGGCCGGCTGGGATGGCGCTTGGTAGTTGCTGAGGGCGGGAAAGTTATCATCATATGAAACACCGCCCTGACTCTCTCGCGTTCCTAGGTCATCTAACGATCGGTATCCGCCTCGCCCACCGCGTCCACCTCGACCTCTAGGGGCGCCGCGATACCCACGGTTTGAAGATCCACCCCTAAAGCCACCACGATTCCCTCCACGTCCTTGAAAATTCGAGGTATGGTAGCCCCGTGAACTATTCTGGCCATATCCGCCACTGGTAGAGCGCTGTTGCCGCTCATCGCCGTCCATCTTAGTATACTTACGCTTGCCCTTTTGTGAGACGAAGCCATCGCTCTCATCGTCCGGGCCGTCTTCGGGCTCGATTCGCAACATCACCTTCTCACCGACCTCGGTCTCGAAGGCGAAAACCTTCTCGGGCGGTATGGGTTGCCATTGATGGATCTTGTTGACATCTGAAGGGCGGGCTGCCCTACGTGTGGCGATGACCACGGATGGAATGCTTGAATCCGTATGATACGGTGCTGATTGGGGAACAGGTTGTAAGGAAACAGCCCATAGATTGTTTTCCCAGGATCCTATACCTGTGACGCCCCACTGCATCTTGGCGTGCATGCCGCCAATTTTCTCTAGTACATCGCGAGGACACGGCCTTGGGGTGATGATGATGGCATTCGCCTGGTGCTTGACCTGGTTATCGGGCATGTGCGGGGCCACCAGCGCGATCAGTCGCTTGGTATCCTCTGGTTTGATCATGTAACTAGTGAAGAAGACGTTCTTCCTTATAGCCAAGCGTTCACTACGACCACGTTTTGGTCGGGCGCTGACTATTGCGTTGTGGCTGTTGATTAAATGCTGCACTTCGGCTACCTCGACGACAGGATCCAGGTTCGTGGAGATGTCCGTAACGTGAATCACTTCTCCTGAGATGGGGCCGCGTGTAGGCTGTTCACGGGGTTCCTGTCGGCGCTCGTTGTATCCGCCCAGAAACTCCCTGAATCCATCAACATGCTTAGGGCGGTCTTCGTATATGCGCATCTCTTGTGCGTTCTTATACGTCTCAATAACTGCCTTGAGAAAGGCCTGCTTGAAGTTCATGGTGTTATTGAACCGCTCATTATTCGGCCCAACCTCTGGCTTCAGCCCTATCAAGTCGAATTCTAAGCCTTTGCTCGTGACAATGCGCTTGATTAGGTCGGAGAAGCCGCGCTCGCTACGGCCGGTCAGTAGCACACACAGGGCATCCTTCTGCTTCATGCTGAGTTGGACCAGCTCGACGATCTTTTCGTTCCACCAGCCGCTCCAAGCACGAGGTTCCTCCCTCTCCACGCCATCCCCCGTCGCAGCCAGGATACGTGAATCGTGCCACCACCCGCCATTGACGAAGATATCGGGGCTTCCGAGACGGCTTAGAGTCACATTATTCCACAGTCTCGGATTCGGAAGCGGTGTTTGGAATAGAGTATTATCGAAGTCGTACACATGGATCGTGCTGACCTTGTCGGCAGCTGCGTGGCGACTGGCCGTCAGCAAATGCGCGATCGATTAAGAGACGGTGGCACTTACACGGAAGCTGTGTACTCAATATGGACCATCTACCGAGGGCTGTTATTGTATGGAGGCCGTTTGTCGGGCCACCGCTCGCGCCATTGGGGGCGCCATTCCCAAATCTTGCATTTCCATTCGCGTTCGCGTTCGCGTTCCCATTCCCATTCCCATTCCCACTCCCATACCTCGACCCCATGCTGCCGCGCGAAAGCAGGCGTATACTCGAGAGGCGGCGGGCGATAAACATGCACTAGATCATATGGGCATGCTGGAGTACAATCGATACACTGTGGGGATTGGAGCGAGCGCTTTGATGTTTGGTGGTTTCGTGGGCCTGACGATAGAACCTAACGTCTTGAGAAAGTCGATTCACGGGAGGTACCGGGGTAGGTACATGTCGAGGCAAAAGAGTGGGGCCACAGCGATGAGGTACAAGCTCCACTTAGAAGGTCAGCACCACTTGGTTGGCATCAGAATCCTCGCCTAGCTACCCCTGGATGGAGAATCAACAACCAGCCGTACAAACTCAATTAGGTCAGTGCTGAGCGTGTAACCCCTCATCGATCTTGGCAAGCTGTATTTGATGAATAGGCTAGCACTCGGGGCTTCATGACGGTCGACCTAATCAATTCATATCTGAAGACTTTTACGTGTGTTTAAGTCTGCTTGATTGTCTATAAATAGCACTAACAAAGAAACAGGCCGCCGTCACGATGTCAACCCGAGCAGCTATCAGCCTCGTCAAACAAAAATCATCAGCCGAGTTCCTACAGCTACGATGTCATGTGCGGCCAGGCGCTAGTAAAGTACGTGAAGGAGTCGTCGCCATCACCGATGAAGTTATCGAGGTTTGCGTCTCTGCACCACCACAGGATGGGAGGGCTAACAAGGCAGTATTGGAGGTCCTCAGTCAAGTAGGTCCCGAAGCCGAGATCCTAGCGGCTTGCCACGTTTTATTCTCTCTAGCCTCGTTTTCATGCGTGCTTACTTAGTATAGGCCTTGGGCATGCCGAAGTCTGACCTGCAAATCACACATGGACTGAAATCCCGCGATAAGACGGTTCGTGTGCCTACTGCCTCATTCGAGCAGGCACTATCCAATGAGTTGACAGATGTCATTGAATTTATAAAGGAAAGGCTACAGCCCAGGGCTTTGTCTTGATGATGACTAGCAAGTGTATGCCGGGGTTTCTTTTGTGAAACAAGGGAGAAGATTGGAACATCTGACCTGCAGATAGTGTTAGCCTCAGGTCGCCTACACAGGGTTCAATAACGAGTTTAAGGAAGGCCCAAGACATCAGGAAGAATAGAACAATGTGGTGATAGACTAATCATGCTCATAAATGAGTCATAAACAGCCTCTGAGGAATCTCATCATAAAACGGGAATTGAAATGAGGTGTGCCGGGGAACGCTTACCAATCGAAAACTGTGTCTAGCCCCAGGTAAGCAACGACAAGGTGATATCAGCTAGCTAAAGAAGGTCGCGTTGATTATACAAGACGTCGAATTATGTATGTACTAGCCTGCATCGATCGAGCATGCGTCTCTTCACTCCACTAGCGTTGAGACGGGTTTAATTTCGACGCCATATTTCTCGTTCAACCTCTGTCGTCTCCGCTCCTCGTATCCGAGTGGCTCGATTCCTAAGAGGCCAGGTCAGAAATGTGCATGATATAGACCGTTATCTTTTGTGGAGGATGGTGTACCTCTACCCTCCCCGACATCCGCAATCGTCTCGTCTATCGGTCGTCTGCGATTCCTTCGGAGATATTCTTTACGCTCGTACTCATCCATCCCCGGAACCTCGGTTCGTCTGCCTCGCAAGCTGCCACCAGTGTAGTCGAAGGCAGTCATGATGACAGAAAAGGCAGCACCAAAGCCAAGAATACTGGGCATACGGGCGGCTATTCAAATTGTTAGCCAGTTGTCAATATGAACGTGCAAGCCTAGATATGCCCTTACTCCTGAGTCCTAGTGTAGCGCCTCCGAGGAAGGCGGCAACGGCTGTGTTGAAGGCATCATCCTTCTCGCGCAGGTTGGCAGTGGCATCCTTGGAGAAGCTGTAGACAGCTGCAAGAGCAGCTATAAGCAGCAGCGTCAGCAACAGCAGCTAATCGATGGTGCGCTAGATCAACGCCTACTGAATGAGGTGATGGTGCTGCCGGAGCGTGTGAAGACACCCCAAACACCAACGTTTTGTTTTGCGAGGGAATTCTGCAAGGCGGAGAAGGCGAAGCCAGTTCCACCACCAACCAGGGCGCCCTGGATGCCAGACTTCACGGCATCTTTCGGGTGGAACGGTTTTTCCTCCGCCAGTCTCTGGATGGGGTGAGGATTCGCCATCGCGAGCCAACGGGGGACGGTCGCAATTGGGAATTAGTGAGAGAAGTAGGTTGACGGCAAGTGGAGGAGGAGCTCTGGTCAATTGAATCTCTCTGATTCGAGATGCAAAGCCTCTGTTCAGCCACGGATCCTCCCCATTGGCCCGATACTTAATGGGCACTCCCCACATGCCGGAGCTGGACTTACCTCTCCTCCGTTGGGCTTTTTATTGGCGCATTTGCTGGTAGGTGGGACCTTATGGAGAGCAGCAAACAGCTGAGGTAACATTCTAGGTAGGTACCTAAGTAGTGCACAGTATGTGCATCTGAAATCTACAGTACATTCGTCAGCAACACTCAAAAGCAGCCACAACGGGTACACCACGACACCTGGACGCTTCTGCAGACTGCAACACAGCAGGCAGGCTCGAGTGGGCCTGTGGCCCTTCACTGCCTCAACAACCGAAGCTCCAAGCTCCCAGCTCCAAGCTCCGTGACCAAATATCACCAACAGCGCTTTACGCTTGACCCGTCAACTGTACGCGACGTGCCTATCTCGATATGACCCCAACTGTTGCACAGAATAAGCGTTGTTGTTCTCGATCTCGTTTTCTCTTGAACGCCCATGTTTTGTCTATAATACCCCTCAACCCTACCGATTAGGTATTACCTACTCTCCACCTCTGCTTCCCATCCACGAAAGCCACTTACCAACGACATTTCGTGAGCGCAGGCAACTGCATCGCCTCCTCCACGCACGCACCATATCAGCAAGGCCTTCTGGCTTTCCCTTGCCACTTAAACCTCTGTTTCCCTTCTGGCCCATAGACCAGCTTGTCCGTCATCACAAAGGTGCTATCACTTCCCATTTATCTGTTCCATTTTCATTTTCATTCTGGCTGTAAGCCTAACCCCCAGCATTAAACCCGCCAAAACATCACATTGTCTCTCGCTTTCCTAACTGGCATGCATGCATAACCCAAACATCATATGGTGCCTGGAGCATATCTGTATATATGTTTTCATGTGGTGCTGTGTTCTACATGGAATGCTGAACAACCTACATATTCTCATATTTAGGATGAATATTCCTTCTGTCCTCTCCCAGTTTCGCAGATAGAAGGTTCCTCACCACCGATACGAGAGTCTCATCCTCTGAACTATTACCTATTCATGCCATTTTTACGTCCCTCTATATTCCCCGTTCACGCCAATACCTAGGCACTCCGAGCTCTACCCAAGCAGGGTTGCTGACTTGATTGTTAGGCGTTGAAGCTATGGTTCTAGTACTCTGTCTCGTCATCGCAGCGAAACTTTGATGAGGGCTGTCGCATGAAGCTTTATTCTACCCTCTCGTCTCCGAGGTTCTAAAGCCCTGACGCAATCCTACCTAGGTAGGGTTACGCCTCACTCCCGCTCACCTAATCACTACCAAACCAAGTCTACACCAGCGGGTAAAACAAGGTATCGCTATAACCATGGCTGCATCCTTATCATCACGGGGCGCGGATGTCCCTTCCTTTCTAAGGGACAGGAAAACCAAGGCTATACATGCATTTCGTAAGACGAAAGACTCCCATGGTAGGTTTTCGTCTGATTTCCTTGTGCCTTTATATGTCACTACTGCAGGACTCACAATCAGTTAACGTAGCGTAGCCTACTCGTCACCTTTGTTCCTTCGTCGTCTTCTTCAGTCACAACTGCCTGAACTACCATATGATACGCATTCAAACTGCCGGAGCCACACTATGCTTCTCCTCCCTGACCAAATTTATGAAGCGAATGATCGGTCATTTCTCTCTATTCTATGTGCGGATTGCAGGCATCATTTCTACTTAGAAACTTACAAAGCTTGGGCCAGAGGTGTCAACAGCCCGGAACATCCCAACCATATGCTAATTCCTTCCCCTGTCGATTATGATGATTACGAATACGCCCAGGGCACAACGGCATTTGTCTGTGCTGTGCAAGACTGTTTTTACATGGTCAAAGTCACCGTGAAGCCGCCCAAACTTACCCCTGCCCAAATTAGCATGTTGCAGGACGATAATAGGATTCTTCGTAACTTACAGCTTGCTCAAGCCGACGATCCTCAAAGATATTCCGACATGACGCCTCTCTGGGCTACTGGATCTACTGTTCCAACCCTGGCAAAGTACATCGAGGACCGTCTATCAAAACCTCATGGTGATATCCTAAAGATCAAAAAAAGAAATAAAAAATTCAATGTCTCTTTCGGCAAAGATTTTGATGATCTTCTTCGGTCACTAGGCTTCCAGGAGAGATCTGATGAGGAGGATGAGGAATGCTGGTATATTACAGCGCCTGAGCCATTGCCTGCGGGGCTTTCTACCCCCGTTGATTCCCTAAGGGCTCACCTACAAGACGTTTTGGAAGAATTACGAACACTTTTACCAGCTTCGAATACTACACCAGCTTGGGAAGCACTCACGGATGCGCTCCCAGGTTCCTTGCCTACTAACGAAGAGGCCCTCCCGGTAGGGAACAACATTTCGGAAGATGACTTAGTACTATTAGGATGCCGAAAACAATTCTCTCCTCTGTGGTTCAGTTGGGCCGCTATTCTCCTGGCCAGTCTATGCCCTTCCCGCCGAGATCTCTTTCTCGAGGCGGGACTTCGCTGTATCTCGGAACGCAGTGAAGAGGCGTCACTAAGCATCATTATGTACAAATCTCAATTCGACCAAGTGCTTTCAGTTGATACCCAAGTCCAATCAGCATTTGCATTCTTCGGCGCCTCCCCCGAGGACGGCAAGGATACTGATTACATCCTGAACAAGTATCGTACCATGGTCGATGCCGAGAAAAGCGAAGCTTTCAAGAGCGAAGCGTCTCGGCACCTCGAAATAATCAGCAACCATTTAGGCGCCGACCTATTAGGTGATGTTGCCCGAGGAGACTCTTTAGCGGCACGTCCCCCTTCGGTTAATTCAAGCAATAGACGGATGAGCATTGGTTCCGCTTGTAGACTCCTTAAAATAGATGCAGATTACCCTGCAGATCTCATCAGAGAATTAGCTGCTGTTGCTGTACGTACGCAGTTCTTCCCTCGTTTCGGATGTATTCACTAATCGACTCGACCAACTAGGAAAAAGAGGCAGGTCGCGAAAAAGTCCTCGAGGCAATTGAGATATTAAGCGACCTCAAAAGCCAACAAAATAAACAGGCTGATGCCCAGACTCTTAAAGAAGTCGCGTATTTTCTAAGGGCAACAACAAACATTGCAGTCGGTCAATTTGACAACTCAGCGAGACCATGGCCATCCCCGACCACAGAATCCGTAACCGCTTTTACTACGCCACCAGGCTTGAAGAATATTGGTAACACTTGTTACTTGAATAGCCTATTGCAGTACTTTTACAATGTCAAGCCTATCCGGGACATGGTTCTCAGCTACGATCAAATCCAGCTAGGGCTAGATGAGATATCAGTTAAGAACCGGCTCACTGGGGGTAATGGTACGCGAGTTACCCTCGAGGAAGCCATTGTAGCTCGTCAATGTAAGTTGAATCTGAAATAGAATCGGTAAACTGCTCGAAATTGCTAACTTTTTGAAGTCATCGAAGAGCTACGACGTCTGTTCTCGGAGCTACAGACCACAACAGGTGCCGCAGCCTGTCCGTCACAAAAGCTTGCCAATACCGCACTTTCGTCCGCCAAGGACATCCTTACTTCACAATCTCAGGACCAACCACCGCCACTGCCGGCGCGCCCTTCCCCGGCACCCCCTGTTTCCCCGAGCAACGATCCTGACACAGTTAATGTCACGATGGAGCCTACAAACGAGCATCATATAACAAGAAGTGATAGTTCGCAGACACTTGTTAATGAAATAGAGGATACAGATGCAACTTATGTCAAGGAGCAAAAGAATATACTCAGTCGTCCTTCCACTAGCAACGCTAGGGAATCATCAGTTGAGGACCGAGCACTCTTAGATACGGTCGAACATGTGGAGGATATTACAACGGGAGAACCTCCGTCACCCCTAACTCTGGAGCAAAAATTTGCTCAGATATCTCAGCGCCTCGAGAAGTCTGACAGATCAGGTACCTCGCAACAAGATGTGGAAGAGATCATAGGAAATATTTTGGAGCACTTGATGCGCGCAATTCGTCCAGATGGTCCAATGGAGGGCAAACCTAATCTCCAGGCAGATAAGATTACCAAACTCTTCTTTACCACGATTGTCAACTCCACAATTAAAACGACAGTAGAAAATGACAAATCGACTACTGCTTCTTCCATAGATGAAGACGTTCTCAATGAAGAGGTCGTGCCCGAGCGATGGATTACCGCATTTCCCCACCCTGACCAGAAACACCGATTGAAGCACAATTTATACGAGGCACTCGATAGATATTTCGCATACGAACTCCTCTCTGACGGCAGCCTTGCTCGCTATACTACCATTCGCGCCTTGCCGCCTATAGTCCACATATGCATTCAACGCAGCAATGCATCAGGCGTGAAGAATAAGAATCCAGTCATCATACCCGAGGAATTATATCTGGATCGGTATATGGAAGTCGCGGCTGGTTCCGACCTATGGAATACTCGCCGGCGGGTATGGGCTATCAAGGAGCGAGTACAGGGACTCGAACCTGGGGGATCTATTTCGGTCGAGAATATATTCAAAACCCCAGGGTTGCATCCATCCGATACCTACCCAACCACCCACCCGCATGGGGATCAAGATCTTAAGTCCAGAGGCGTGATCGATTTAGAGAGTGAGCTGTGGCGGGATATCCGTCCGAGGATAAAGCGTGGCCCCGTCCCGACTCAACTTGGTCAGACAATCGAACCGCGGCCCTCTAAGAGAATGTCTTTACCCCGGGAGGCAGAAACTAAAAGTTCTGAAACGTCCAACTTTTCTGATATTCTCTGGAAAGCTGGGCAATGCATGGATATTGAGAACTCTGATGAACTTAATGAATTACGCCGAGAAGCAGCAAACGCATTCGACAGCATAGAACAACACAAATACTGCTTACATGCTATGATTTGTCATGGCGGCGGTATGAACGCCGGCCATTATTGGGTCTGGGTGCGAGATTTTAGGAATCAAGTCTGGTACAAATACAACGACAGTGTCGTAACTAAAGACTCGAGGCACACACAGCAGGTTATTGATGAACTCAACAATAGCGGTGACCCATACTATGTGGCCTATGTCCAAGACGAACTAAAGGACGATCTGGTTGAAGTGCCCCAACGTGCACAGCGCGAGGAAGACGATGCCTCTATGATTGACGACTCAGGGAAGATAGAGGTGATTGATAGTATCGCCATCGACACCCCTCCCCAACCGGTCAACAGTCCTGTTAACGCGCCTGTACCGGAGGCCGTAATGGAAGATGTACCACCACTTGAGTTACAGGTAGATGGAACTTAAGGCGCCATTCGCGTTTGGGAGCTTGAGAATGCATTACAATCATAGTCTTGCGATTTTCCTAAGCCCCGGGGACCACACCTTGACGGGCATTGGAAAACTACAGCTTAGTGCTATACGTACTTCAAGTGTATTATCAATAGTTTTCTAGACCAATTCCATGATAGGGCCATTTCTTCTTTGCAGCTAGCTCAGCTGCCCCCCAATCTATGGATATGCAGTGCACATAGACACTGAAATTCTGAGTCTCCTTCAAGGGTACCAGTAAATATTGTACTCCTATTACTGGCCATTGTTGAAATCACAATCACCATAAAGTCTGATTACTTGTGTCAGGAAAGCCCTAGTATCATGAAAATCTAAGGGTCAATTAGGAGCTAAAGGGTGCAAGGCTCACTCCTCAATTCCAGAAACTCTTTGTCACGAACCCAGTATACGGTAGGGATAGACTCTTGTTGTTGCACGGGGTTATCAAGGCTACGTAGGCTGCTAACCTAGATACATATACAGAAGTCTCTTTGTCTATACGCCTTGTGACACCCTTCGCTACTGCTAAGTAGCATTTACCATCCAAATTCATGTCGGCGAAAACGTGCCAAGATCCGGGGGGGCCTATCAGGAGACTTCCGACGGCTACAGTAACTATAGCTGATTAATCAGACGGTACGGACTAAATGCGGTGGAATAAAAGAGGGCGGAAGGCCGTGGGTCGGCCTTCCTGCTAGCCCGATTGGGCTAGTAAGTGTGGAGGTCGCCGATCTGTGTGGGCTCAACTTGCTAATGCGCCGCATTGCCGCCACCGCAACTACCGGTCAACTCGTCAACGTCGCTTGTTATCTCGACTACAAGTTGCATTTTCATCTCCTTTTGATCTCCTTTCCGGCGGCTGGCTTGGTGGGCTCTTTAGCAGGAGATCAGCCATTCATTCACCACACACGCACATTCATTCCCGTCGGACTCCGGACCACGTGTTGGGTTTTCAATAAGATAGGAAGAGGAGAAGGAGAAAGAGAAAAAGACAGAGCGACAGACACTGAAAGGAGCGATAGTCAATCGTCGTAATACACCGCTAGGTTGGTCTGACAGGGGGTAGACCAGTATGGCTTTACTGTCGGCGTTTCCCTTCGACCTGCATTGCGATCCAAAAGGTAGTAGTAACCCTAGCGCCTTTAGTACTCCGAAAAATAGCCGACATGTAATCTCAACGGTTGTCGACGACTGTTAGTTGTTATTTAGGCGCCGTTGAAACCTACTACCTTCCTGTCCAACAGGTTGTCGCGGCCATGTCCACTTAGTAAGCCTTCTTCAGTATTAGCCTGCGGCTATATGGCCTATAATATAGGGTATGGTATTCCCGAAAATACCGCCGAAGAGGTTAAGGCTCGTAGGTCAGGCCTGCAAATGAGATCAGGCGCGCTGTAAGTCGACTGGACGCAAGAAATGTTGAGCTTTTGCGACGATTCCCGCTCACCGAGCAGTATATAAAACGACCATAGAGTCCGTCCAAGTTTAGCAGTTAAATTCAGCTCAAGCCTTACCTGCAGCTCACAATTACCACCGTTTGTACTTAGGACTGTACTGAAAATTCGCCACAATCACCAAAATGGTAGCTCATAGCCAGCTGCTGCTGTTGTCCGCGACGGCACTGCTGTCCGGAGCTCGCGCTGCCGCATCAGCAGGTTGTGGGCAATCCCACGATTTCATCGGCTCGACACAGACCTTCAGCATCGCGAGCAGCGGCGGGACACGCTCCTACAGAATTCATCTCCCGTCATCGTACAAGATCAACACGCCCATGCCTCTGATTATTGCCTATCATGGGTCTGGTGATAGCCCGACAAACTTTGAAAAGACAACCAGGTTCTCAGATAGTGGTGTGAACCCCAACATGATCACCGTCTATCCCCAGGGAGTAAACGTGAGTGTCTACGTTACAAACAGACGACTACCTCAAAGTGACGATAACGTGTTCTTTGCTGACCTATCTCTCCAGGGCAACTGGGAAGGCCCGACGTATGCCACTGCTGGCGTGAGCGACAAGATTTTCACCACGGACCTCGTCAACAGTATAAAGAACCAATACTGCATCGACACGACCCGCGTCTACGCGGCAGGTCACTCAAATGGTGGAGGCTTTGTAGACACTCTCGCCTGTTCTCCTGGCCACGGTGGCCAGTTCGCCGCGTTCGCTTCCGTCTCTGGCGCCTTCTACACTGATGTGAGCGGGAATGATAACTGCCACCCCGCACGCTCTCCTCTACCTTATCTTGAGTCTCACGGGACCGCTGATCCTACGATCCCCTACAATGGGGGCAATGGACGAGGTGGACCGCTCCCCGCTATCCCTGAGTGGCTTTCCCGGTGGGCTGGCCGTGACCAGTGCGGCGCGATGACCACGACGGACTTGGCCAATGGTGTTCATCGCCAGCAGTGGACTTGTGCAGGCAGTGCCGGACTTCTACAGCATTATAAGATTGATGGACATGATCATAGTTGGCCGGGACCCGGCTCGGAGATTGATATCTCACCCGTTATCATCAGCTTTCTGTCAAAACAACACACCCCATGATCAGAGTAGGAGGTGCGTTTACCGTATCACTCGGAAGGTATAATATTACGTCGTAGGCTGCTTGCCGAGATTAGCGCTGCCGCAACGTTTGGCCAATGGGATAAATTTACAAACCGGATGATTAAACCTTCTTGGTCGCTTACAATGATCAAGTGAACAACTCAGTCTTAGTGGTAGAAAATATAATCACTAATAATTATATACCTACCGTCCGTTATAACATAACATAACGATAATTAAACAAAGGCCATCGGCTACAAAAAAAACTGCGAAACTGTTGCACTGCTATAATAAGTTGGCAGGCCCCTTTGTATAGAGTGTTTAACATTACATGATAATATTCCACTTATATCAATTGATTATAAAATACGTAAATTAGGTATTCAATGACATTAGACAAATTCAGTTGCTGAATTTCTATCTATAGTCGAAGAAAAGATATAGGCTAGAGTGGTATTGGTTATGTTGTCATGAACCCTGTACATGAGGTACAGTAGGCAATAAACTCTTGTTGTTGCACAAGGGTCTCTAAAGTACCATTGTAGAGCTATTCTAACTATATACAAAACCCTCTCTGTGTGCCTCGTAGCAGTTTATAATGCGTGAAACATCTTGCATTTTACAAGCAATTATTCAATAGTATCTGTTATTCGACTAATCTTATATATTCCACTGCAAGCGATATTTTGTTAGAAAGCTAGGTACCTATGTAGCCCCCACAACAAGCTTGTCAAGCTAAGTAACTTGAAATCATGACCGTTCCCGTATTTGTTTCCGAGCAACGAAATTTGAATCTAGGTTCTCTGTTAGTGAATGCAGTTTTATCATGTTAGAATTGTCTCCCAGGAGACATGGACCTGTCCATTTGTCATTTCCAAAAATTAAATTAAGGTACGTGCCGCGCACACCTTTTCTTCCTGTTTTGCCATCTTTTTTCGGCGTCCTTCAACCCCAACATAGTCAAATCTCGCACCATTTCTCGCCGACAACCCTTTCAGTATTGCAATCAGGGTCCCATTTAATACCTTAATACCTCTCATTCTTTATTCTATATTTCTTTCCTTTCCTCCCCTTGCCTCCATTCCAATGTCTAGTGCTCTGACCATTCCTCCCCCTGAATTCCTACCAGTCTTGCTTGGACATGGTAGTTTTATCAGAGGGGAGGATGGAAAAGTGCTATTAGATAGGAATCAAAATCCCCTTTTTCTGATCCCGACAGCGGACGATTTCCTCCAGATGAAGCCGTCGAAAGAATCACAGCAATTCTGGCCAGCCGACGCTAATCAAGGGATCCCGATGAACACATCAGTTGTATTTCTCAGCATCGCCGTCAATACGGATTGCCAGAACGGAAACACCATCACAGAGGTGGGATATACCATCTATGACACCGCCACAATCTACGTTGGTGCTAGGAGCGGGCGGAGGAGACACCCTGGGTGCGAGGCTCCTGGCCCTCGTGGTGAGAACATCACGAAACTCGCAAACAGCCGACACTTCATCGTCGAGGATACGGCGCGCCACCACCCTGGAACTTGCATTCGGCCGAATCACACGGCGCAACCGTATTATTTCTCGTACCGCAAGTCTAAATTCATCAAGCGAGAAGACATTGCAAAGACCCTTGAGGAGACGTTCAACCTAGCTGCTTGTGAGGGAGTTACTGGGGAGTATGGATCCCTAAATTTCATTTTGCTTTTAAGCAGTGTTCTCCTTTCCCTTTACTCCCAAACTTCTGAGAACAATTTGAAGATATACTAGATCTGGTGGTTTCTGACAGCTGGGTGTTTATAGGGACTTCCGCAATGGAACCCGCCGCAAAGTAGTCCTAGTTGGTTGGGGCGAGGAGAACTGCCACTCGCAGATTAAGGCGACATCCTGGTACCAAAATGGCCAGCTCTTTCAACACTGGGACGTCCGACAGCACCGCCTTGTTCGTGAATGCTTACCGGCTCCGACATACCTAACCTGCCTGGATGTTTTCGGTGTTCAGCACCGAGCTCAGTAAGTGATTATTCTCTTAAATAATCTACTCTTTATATGAATCACTTCAACTCTGGCCTGGACTTGAGTCATTTCCTAGAGCGGTCATGCTTGATATGACTATAACTAACTATAAGTGTAACAGCGGTAAAGAGATCGGCCACAACGCGGGAAATAACACGGCCTTCACAATCCAATTGCTCATTGGACTGTGTTTCCTGACAGAGTCAGAGCGGTCTCTAGTCAAGTCGAACCAGAACCTGGATCCCGGCTCCAAGTTCCCCGGCGTCGAGAGCGTTCTGGCTAGAGATAACCGACCTCCCGGATCGGCACCTCTTCCTCCTGGACGAGTCCCGATCGTGCATTAACCATGGCGGGAGTGTTTACAGGGAACTGTGACAAGGGCTTATGTAATAAGGGCTTGGAACAGTGTTCTATTCAACTAATAATTCTCTTTGGGTCTAAAGGGTCCATGCCTTCCAAACCCAACCTTCAATGCAACCTCGACCTACGCCTCATATTTATAGACAGCCCGGAGGCTGGTGCCTCAGGCTTCTGGCCATTACCCCTCCTTTGGCTATCTCAGATCCAGTCCGCAATACGAGGCTCCTATGACTCTTACGAGTCCCGTGATAATCGCCGACCAATTGTTGCGGCTCCTTGAGGCTGTATGTCTGGACGGAAGGCTGGCAGGCGTGGGCACCTGGCTTGGTCCGTGTGACAGGAACATACTGTGTGGAATGAGTTAGTTATGCGAGGTGTCACGAACCCAAGTATGCGGTAGGCAATACTGGACTCTTGTTGTTGCACGGATCCCAAGGCTATGTGAGGCCATTCTAGATACATATACAGAAGTCCTTTTGTCTCTGTGCCTTGTGACACGAGGAGATCTGCAGGCTTGCTGTTGCGGATAAGTGGATAGATATATATACCGCTAATACTCACGAAGTATTATTGGCGTCGTTTTTACTTCCGTGGCACTTGCGACCGGCTTCGACATGGAGGACTAGTTTCCCGCTCTCACTTGTCAAGAAAGACCTAATATGGCATCTTCATCAAAAGTACTATCGTGGACACACGATATTGCCAGCTTGGCAATAACGGGTTCGTTTCGTCACATGTCTACGGCAGATAGATTCTGTACATATACATAATAGAAATGATTGGACCCTCCTATATTTGGGATGTCCAAGGAATAATCGATCAACAAATTGGGCCTTAACTCCCTACCTGAATAGAGTAAGGAGGTCTATCTAACCACTCTGGGCCCAAACCATCTCACACTCAACCTCCCTGACATTCTAAATCCCCGTGTACCGTATATAATTCATCTAAGAATCGTAGCGAGAACCCACTTCGGAAGACCAGCTAGGCTAGGTACAAACGTAAGTCAAATGGCGAAGTTTCTTATAGACACTCGCAAGGTCTTGCATTCGTATAGTTACTGTGGGGTAGCGACGAGCAGGGAAGATACCGCGGCCAATCGCTTACTGGCGGATTCAACAGCACGATAGAATGGCGTCCGGGCTGAGTTAGACTAGCCTCATAGCCCATAGAACTTATGTTGACTAATAACGCCACTCGATCGATTTTTCTTATATCCATCATGTTACTAAATTTATATCATGGACACCCATCATGCAGTGTCACGAAACTTAAGTATGCGGTAGGCAATAGACTCTTGTTGTTGCACGAGAGTGTCAAACCTACGTGAGGTTAACCTGGGTATATATATAGAAGCCCCTCCGCCCCTATGTTGTGACATACAGTTGGGCATAGAGAGCTCGAAAACGGCCCGAATCTTGCCTATCCGCATCCTTTTCCTACTAAGAAATATATCTCGCTATAACTAGTTTTAGTTTTGTTTTCTCTGGTTTTTTGCTGCTGCATAGCTTGGCAGTTCAGGCTAGCTTCCGAGGCTTCACTACTCGCATACGGTCCCCCACCAACACGATAGTATACTACGCGATGTGTGTGTGCCCGTGTGTATTGTCGATGGTCATAAAAAGGTGGTGCTACCATGCGCCTCCCCCACCGTAAGCTAGTCGAGTCTTGGCATCGGTTGGGAGGACATCTATATTATGGTGTTTTCTCGCATGAGAGGACAATTTGGAACCACACGTCGACTTATAATGGCTTCAAATACTAGGGGTCTCATATTTGACCTCGGTGGTGTCTTGCTAGACTGGGACCTTCACCGTGTCCCAGGCTTGTCCTCGGGTCAATTCTTGACCACCATGAATACTACGACCTGGCATGACCTTGACAGAGGAGTCCTGAGTTTGAAAGAGGCTTGCAGGGTAAGTATCTGATAGCCTGTTTAGATTTGAAAACAGACTAAGGCTTGAAAAGGAATTCGGTGAACTACTCGGAGTTGATCCAGCTACTATCGAATCGTCACTAGAACAAGCACAGCTGTCGTTAACCGTGAACTGCTCCTTGGTCCAAACAATCCACGACTTAGAACAGTCGAACCTCGGTCTCAAATTTTATGTCATGTCCAACATATCCAGGGTATGTTAAAAGACCGTTTGTGGAAAGCCTAAGAAATTGACTAATTATCACGTAGGAGCATTTTCAAATCGTCAAGAGCCTTGAAATTCCATGGTCCATATTTAACATGGTCTTCACATCTGGTGCTGAAGGCATGAGAAAGCCCGACTTGTGCTTTTTTCAACACGTTATTAAGCAGACTGGACTTCATCCGGATGAATTACTCATGGTTGATGACTCCGCAGATAATATTTGCGCGGCACGATCACTTGGCATGCACGGTATGCTAGTAGACAACAAGTTAGCGAGGTCCGGCGGTGTGTTACGGAATTTGTTTCAGGATCCTATGTCTCGAGCAGAAAGATACATGAGTATCAACTCTAGAAAGCACCATTGCACTATCGAAGGCCACGAGGATCTTGTACTAAAGGACAACTTCTCCCAACTCCTAATCTGGGAGCTCACTGGCAATGCAGATATAGTCTATCTGGAGTACCCCTCTGGCAAAGTACATAATTCACCAGTAGACACGACTAGCACACCCAATCGCAAAGCGCCCGATCGCCCGAATGCCACCGATGGTCTCTGGAATTATTTCTACGGAAAACCAATTCTCACAACATCAGAGTTTCCGCCGGATGCAGATACGACATCTATAGCCTACCTGTCTCTTCCCGAAGAATATCTGAACAAGCTCACAGACATAAAGCTTGTGTTGGAAACAATGGCTGAAAATATTGACGCACAGGGAATTATGCAGCTATATTTCTCGAAGGAAAGGCCGAGAATTAATCCAGAGGCCGGTTGTAACATCCTACGAGCCTTCTACCACTTCGGCTATGGCTACGATCCTCGTATCAGGAAGACAAAAGATTGGGTGGTCAAGTGTCTGGAAAACAGGGCTTGTCTGGATGGAAACCGATATTACTCTACACCAGAGGGGTTCCTATACTACGTGGCCCGGTTGTACGTGGACGGCCCAGAAGACCTGAAACAGGAGCTGGTAGGAATCCACGAAGAACTTGAACAGCGGATCAACGTACCCACAAACCCTCTGGCTCTTGCGCTGCGCATCTCTGCTTGCCAACTTGTTGGCGTCAGTGCACATCGCTATAATAGAGACTTCAAGTTGTTTATGTCTTTGCAACAGGAGGACGGTGGGTGGCCGGCTGGCCATTTCTGCTGTATGGGTAGGATTGGAGCTCGTATTGGGAACCGGGGCCTTACAACTGCACTCGCACTGCAAATAATAAAGGCGCAGCAATCTACGTCTGTTACAAGCCCCCTACGAATGTCACATGGAACCGCACACCAAAGAGAATTTTGAGTATAGCTAGTTTACCAAATTAATTTCAAGACCTATCTCAAGTACAGGGTTCCAGTTTGAACTGGCAAGCAGGTGTCGGGCGATTGAGGGTTTGCCCTAATGATATTATGTCTTCTATTCTTGACACCAGACTGACCTAATCACGTCAATATAAATTAATAGAACACTCCATTACAAAAAGTACACATAAATATTCCTGTAGCTAGGACCAGCATACAGAAGAATCAGCGCCCAACCTTATAATTCAAGTCAATAGCTTGTTTCGGTCTCCAAGTGCACTCTAATTTTCATAACTGCGGTGCAAACAAATATTACCACACAGCTCACTTTTCTTTGTCTCCTTGTCATTCTTTTGGTATCTTATCTTGCCTGGAATGTCTCGAGAGAAGCCCCATCCCTCTCGACCCAGATCCTCTGTTGGAATATTTCCTTGGACTGCCAAGAAAACGAAGCTGGAAGACACAGATACCGTGTCGGTAAGAGTGCGAAAATTCTCAAAAGCGTTGGGTAGTCCGCGCTTCAACACATGACGGAGCGGGCACGGAGCTAATCACATGTGGTAAGTATTGCGCGATTTCATTAAAGACGAAAGAAAAAAGTCGTAGAAGAAGGGAGGTAAAATTGCAAAACCGAAGCAGCTAAAAATGAAGTTCCCGCGCGCAAGAGGAGTCGCGCATCAACCGGGAGGCGAGACGGGGCCTGGCGGAGGTGGCGAGGCGGGAGACGACGGTCGATGAAGACGATCGCGGTGATGCGATTGGCGTTCCTGTCGGGGACGTTCTTCGCGGCACTCTTCTCAGTGCCGTCGGCTCCGCTAGGACCGAGACGTTGTCGTCGTCATCGATCACTTCTGGGTGTACTGGGTCTTCACGCTCCTCGTCACTGCGTTTGTCGTCTTGGCCTGGATGGTGCTGAGCTACAACGACAGCTTCAGGACCGCTGTCGATGGGTACTACCAGCGGAGAAAAGATTCGGCAAGGTTTGACTAAAGGGTGGTGTTTGGTAGGAGTGTTGCACTATGTTTGCCCCCGTCCTTGGGATGGGTGAGGGACCAGGGAATTAGCACGGTGGGTGTATGATCGAGTAGAGCGCATTCTCAAAGATACAGAGGAAGGAACGAAAGGATGCCCTCTACAAATTAAGAAGTATAGGCCATGAGACTAGCCTCTACCCATTCATTAAATTGATGCTCTCGGTCGTACTATGTAAATTGTATTCTACCACCGACTATTCTAAGACGGGAAATCCCAAGAACTCCAGTCGCTCACAGATCCCATGATAAAAAATCTCAATCCTTCTCCCATTCATTCATCCACCCAGCCCCCCTCGAGTTCCCTAGATCTCAAGTATTAAAAGCGGATGATGACCTATAAAGCTCCGGACAAGCGCAGCGGCCCGCCATATCGAACAACTCGTGTCGGAACATCTCCCCGAAGAAATGTATCACGTCGCTGTATCGGTCGATCCAGATGAACAGTGGGATCCCCCTGGACGAGTCGCGCACCGTCCGCGACACGTGGATCGGCGTGCACCGCTCCAGCACCGCCCCCCTCGCCTCACGGTTCACCTGCGTGAGCACGGTGGCCGGCACGTGCCTGGCGTCGACGTAGTGGTTCCAGGGCGGATTCTCGAGCTGCACGTGGGGCGGCGCCATGCCCAGCTGGAGCCAGGGTTCGTTGGGCAGCACGGCGAGGGCCCAAGACCGGGAGGGCGCGACTTGCGCGGGCGAGGTCGACAACACGCACCGCCATATGTGTAGCCGTACCTCGGCGGGTAGGTCGTTGAAGCTTATACGTCCGGGGTGCGCCGCCGGGGCCGGAGCTTCCACCGGGGTTGAAGCCGGCGTGGAGGCTTGGGCTGGTGGAGTCTCGACTCTGGCCAGTTCATTCGGCGGGGCTTCTTCTGCCTCATCATGGCTCTCCCCGGCATCGTCCCCATCGTCGTCATCTTCATTACGACGGGGCCGGAAAGGGTCCTCTTCCGCGAAGTATTTTTTTGCCTGCCGGATGAGCTCCGCATTCTCATCTGAGCTACTCGGTGTTGGCAGCTCGGCATTGGATGCTACGAATATCCATGTCAGAAGATCATGTATGTATGCATTACAAAACCCAATGAAACCAGTTCTTATGGCGTTCTGTAATATAAACATGCCAGGAAGAAAAAACGCCGCGACTCACACTTGTCCTTCTTGGAAGTGTTTTTAGGGCGTCCCGGACGTCTACCCACAGCTGCAGACCTAGCTCTCACAGCGGTCCGAATCTGGCCGGGCGAATAGCCGGTGATCTGGCGGATGCGTTCCTTGGACAAGGTCGCGTCATAATACAGCGTGCGAACCCTGAAGCGCTCCAGAACCGTCAGATGCTTTGTATGTATGCCCTTGGGTCGCGGTGTCGCGACAACGCGACGGTGAGTGTTATCCTCGATGATCCGCGGCGGCGGTGGCACTAGGGGGTCTATTTCCATTTCCTGAGATGTCGTCATGATTTATCTCAATTCATGCGGTCTGAGAAACTGGAGGGGGGGAAGTCGTCGGCGTGTGGCCGCGCCCGATACGATGAGCTGCGGCTGAGCGACAAGTCGTCAAGACTACCTAGGCAGGCGGAGAAAAGTTTTCAGGCTGGTTGAAGTAGCGACAGACCCGATCACTATACAGTACCTATACCTCTCTCTCCTCGCCCAGTCAATAAGTGCTTCAACATCCGCCTTGCCAGACGAACCTACTCCATTGAATGATTCATCGGCTCGAGAGAAACCAGCAGGTCACTGTTATTTCCTCGAAAGCTTAAAAAATGCAAACACTGATTGCATCTATTGTTTGTTTGACCAGTGAAATCGTGACAACTGCTCTGATGTTTCAGCGCAGCTGACTTTGCCTCTTTGGGTATAATCCGCCAAGGGCCGCGCTCTGAGTCTACTTGACAGGGGTCTAAAACTTCTCCCTGGACAATCAATTTCGTTGATGAGACGACGAGGTTTGCTCCAGAAACCATGCAGCCCATACGAATAGCTTACTGATATTTGCTTTGAAATTTGGATGTAATAGATAGAGTGAATTAATTAGTCTGCTATACTTCAAGGTTGCCTATCAGCTTCTCATCCCGACTTCCATTGGAATGAGATGGTCGCACAACAGCTGCACCTGAAGACAACAGAAGTAGTCTGAAAGAATGTAAGATCCCGATATTTTCTATGTCTAACACACTATATAGTAATTATACTCATGTTCCGTATAACACGAGTCCACGTACTCTGTCTCATAGCAATCTTAGTATAGATAGTTTTCTCGATATCGGACAAGCTCGAGATCGAGATATATATATATATATATATATATGCTCCCAGAACAAAGGAAAATGTATAATGCTGTGCCATCCATGCTTATGCCGTACTTTTATTTTCCATAGCCTTCCAACGTTCTCAATCATGCAGCGATTTATGAAATGCCAGAATGAAGTCGCGGGAAGAAGGCATATGCAAACATCAGACGAGACCACATAGCAATCATGTAGTCAAGGTAGATACCAAATTACTGTCACACATAACTCAGGAAGCCATCTCCTGGATACCCAGGCCAACTCCTCTGGGCGGACTTCCTCTGGGCGGACTTCCTCTGGGCGGACTTCCTCTCGCTGATGGCGGACTTGTGTTGCTCTTCCGGGGAGGCGCAAAAGGTTGTGAAGCTAGAGGACTGCCATTACCAATCCTCGGACTTCTCCGTCTGACTTCCGCTACCGTCGCAGCAGCTTGGGCAGGTGGAGATCCGAATTCGACAATCGTTTCCCTGTCCAGTCTTATGCCACCAGACCCAGACCCGGACCGCGTCATTTCCTCGCCCGTGTTCGCCCGCCTAGGAGAAGTCTCGAATGCCGGCCTGTACCGATCACTATCGTTGTTCAACCCCTCATCGGCGGAGCCCCTCCGATCTCGCCTCCTATTCTCGCTACGAGGCCTTAAAGATCGAATCCGCGACAGGAACCGAGGACCAGAGCCAGACATATGAAACGCGGCTGAACTGGGTGTACTACCGCCACGCCTACGACCGCGAAAAATGTGCTTTGAAGTTGGCGACGCACTATCTCGAGAGTCTGGATATAGCTGGTAGCTGGTCACAATAGGTTCTAAGTCAACTGGATTGAGGCGAGGGCTGGGCTCCGTCTCCACAATACTCGGGCGCCGGGCGCGCGGCCGTTGCATGATTTGCGAGGCTGGCGATGTACTCAGAGCCGGGTTTGATGAACTTGGCGAAGTGTCGCGTGCTTGCGGGAGGGAGCGATGAGAGCCGATGCTAGAGTTGGATTGGTAGCTTGGATCTCGGGACATGGGCTGACTCGAATAACCTTGAGGGTTCAGATTGGGCGGCAATGACGAGGATACCCACGGTGCAGGGGGCTCGGGCATGCTGAAAGGTTCAGGGCGAATTGGTACCGTATGTGGGTACGGTAGATTATTATGTGGCGTCATAGATGCCGTCGATCTCTTGGGCGGTATATAGTCACTATATTCCTCGAGCGAATGAGTGGAAAGCCGGTGTGAGCTCACATGATGCGAGTTAGCTGATGGAACAGATCGGAGGCTACTAGCACCGTTGACCTCGATTGAAATCGGCGGTGGTGCGAAAGGCCCGACTGGCTGCGAAGGCGATGATCTAGCCGATCGTGATAGAGGCACCGATGAGGGACGAGACGGTGGTCCCGAGGGTGGTCGTGATAGTGGTTCAGGTGAGAGCATTGAGGATTGTAGAGACGCCACCAAATTATTCTCGGGGATAAATTGTGTCGGCTGAGGTTCTGAGGCTCGTCGAATATCTTCCGAGTCTATTGGAGCCACGGCTAAGGGACTAGAAACTTTGATTGGGGTGAGGCCGTCAAGGGAAACAGGCCGGTCCGTTTCCTTCAATTTCATGATCATAGCCGCGGCGTCTTGGGCTGTGGGCGGCGGGTATGAGAATGTTGGGGTGACCGGAAATTCCTCAGCGTTGGCCTCCTCAGCTCTTGCGTTTGCATACGAGGGCCGCCCGGCAACGAGTCTCGGGCGACTTGGTGGGCTATCTGCATTAATCAGGGCCATTAAGCCAGTTGGTTCCTTCGGTGACCCTCTATTGATCTGGTTTAAGCTGAGCTCTGCTTCGCTTTGCGCTGATGGGTCGCCATCGCTATAAGAGAACCGTTGGCTTTGTCTTTGTGTTGTCGGATAGTTGATAAAGCCCTTTGCAGTTTCGCGGCTAATTGTCACTCGAGGGTCGCTAAGAATTTGAGGCGACGCCCTCCAGGCACCGGCGTGATCCCGATATCGACGTCCAGCATGCTTCCTGATTGTTCGATGTTCTGAACCAAAGACCTTTCGTGTCGTCTCATCGTCGTCTGGCATCGACATAGAATCGAATATTTCCGTGGCGGCCGGCTGTGGGGTGACGGTCCTTGAAGTCTCCCATTCAATAAACCCCTCGGGATAATCGACAGGAACATGCCAATGATAGGGACCGTGTTCAGTAGGGCTATAGACAGACGGAGACCCCAATGTCTCAGTACCGTCGTCTACTGAATACTCAAACACACTGCGACTAGTTGGTGAGGACTCGGATTCCGAAAGACTGTTCGTTCGCTCAAATACAGAGATAATTACGTCTGCAGATCCCTGACTGGCAGCCTCGCTGACTCTCTTGGTTAGCTGGTCAATTCGATGTTGAATAGAGTCAACCCGCGATTCGAGTTCCTCGCGACTTGTTTTTAGGTCTGGGGACCGTTTCTCGAAACGATCCAGATGAGATAGTAGGCGTCGGCCATGGATGAGAAGCCTTCTATAATCTTCCGGTGTCCCGGTCAGGGGGTCCTTGTCTACTCTGTGGATGCTGGCATCGAAGGCACTGCAGAATACGCAGATTGCGCGCTCCAGCCAGAAGTCCGCCTCGTGTTTCTCATTTAGGATGTCCACGAAGAAAGCCTGAACAATTCCATGAACTCTGAGAATATCCAAACTATCCTGGGCCATGTCGACACTGCGACTGCTCCGTGTGCTTTCTGAAGAAGCCTCTCTGCTTTCATTCCTCTCGATAAGTGCAAACGCAATCAGTACTTTGAATGTAAGATTCAGCGATCCTTTGCGAGAATCCAGTCCTTTAGATTTAACTGGAGTTCGCTTATCAAGTGCTTTGGCTCCTATGATGAGATTGTGAGCGAAGTCTTCCTGATATGTAGGTGATCGACAAAACTTACCGAGAGCCACCATCTCAACAGGGATATGATTGCCGAAGAAAGCCAATAATGACATCAAGTTCAGGGCAGCAACGGCGCCACGATGTTCCAATTGCTCGCGGACTGCGCGGTATGCAGGTAGTTTACCGACCTTAGGTCGGCTCTTATATGATCTTAAGTACTTGGCTAATGGTTCTCTGGTCGCCTTCAGTTGGAGCGCAGCCACATGAATCATCAGCGGTAGCCGATCCATAAGCTCGACCAATTCCGCCGCGCGGTGGAGGTCATCTTGAGTATACGGTTTCTTCTTTCCCATCTCCTCAAAGAGCAACTCTTGGGCCTCTCGCTTCGTTAACGGGTCCAGCGCAATCACCTGAGGATTGTCAAATTGATACTCTTCACCCGTAGTCCGTTCGGTCGAAGTGTATATGATGCTCGTATTCTTTGTGAAAGGGATGTAATGCTCCAGGCCCTCAAGATCGAAATGAATACCATCAAAGACCAGCAACCAATTATCGGTGCTGCTGAGCCACGCTTGAACAGCCTTTATGACTGTTCGCGTGTTGCTCACCTGGTCCTGGTCACCGATGGCTATCTCACTCAAGCCTGCGACTTTCGCGATGTCATAATAGCCGTATTCCAACTCTTGCAATGACTTTGCCCTAATCCAGAAAATACCGCCAGGGTAGTCGTATCTATGTTGGAAGACATATTGCCGGGCCAAGTGACTTTTACCGCCTCCAGGCATACTTTGGATGAGCACAGACGAGGTGCCTACTGACCTTCTCTCTCGGTCCGTGAGCATTTTATGTAATAGTTTCAGCTCCTTCTCACGCCCTTTGAAATATGTGTTCGGCCGAAATACCGAAGGTTTCACAAACATCGGCTCTTGAACTGAGTTATGGTCATCTCTTGATTGTTGAGAGGGGTATAGTTCTTCTTCGTCATCCGGTAGGATAGGTGTTTCCGGTTCAGGGAGTAAGGATCTAGACTGAGTTTGAATTTTCGAAGGTTCATGGTTAGGGGGTAAAGTAGTTTCATTATTTTGCTGCGGAGCTACAGATACGATAAATCAGCCAGTACTCCTCGTCAATGTCCGATTTTAATCAAGCCCTGTGACTGTCGTCTACTTCCTCTATCTCAAAAAGAAAGTAAACGTCTTAGAATGAATCTCCATGAAAACTATTTCTCTCGAGGTGTTTTACACGTGCGAGTAAGTACAACGACGATGACGTACTGTTTGCTCCTTGGTCGGCATGGAGTCTCTGCGATTGGATCTAGATCTTGTTAGTCTCGTTGCGATTAGAGAGGGTTACACCCAACCTCAACATACCCATGGCTTCATTCTTTCTTCAATCTCGTGCTTCGCTCGCGCTAATTTCTCGTCCTCTTCCACTCTCCACCGCGTCTTGATGACATCTGGCGCATCCAACACCCATTCTCTGATCGCAGTCGCAATGGTTCTATAGCCCGGGGCATTCTTGCTGTCGAACTTGCACATTCCCGAATGCGTCGCCTCGATGGCGTAGTATGTGACACCTGGCAGCTGAGGACCAGCCGATGTAGCATCGACCACGAGCATCTTAGTTCCCTTGAGGTCCGTCTTATGGTTCTCGTGGGCCATGAGTATCTTGAAGCGTTGGTAGATGTCGAGGAAATGGTTGTTGATATTTTGTAATGTCTCATTGTCTCTCTTGAGGGTTTTCAGTAGCACCGACTCAGATTGGAAGAAAGACCTGGGTACGACGGCGTCGGACATGGCTTGAAGAACAGTACCCCACGATGCGATGTCCGAACCGGTATGTGGTGTACCCAGAAACACCATGCCATAGGTCGACACATAGAGGGAGCGGTAGTCTTCATGTTGCGATGTCCGTAAATCGTTGGAGTACAAGAGCGCTCGCTTAACAAGAATTCCTCCTAAACTGTGGCACACCCAGATGATTGGATTCGAGGACGTCAATTCGTCCTTGCGATAATGTGTAAGCGACGTAACTAACGTTTGTGCATGCATATATATGAAGTTGTCGCTCGGATTCGAGCCATGTTTCTTGGAGTAGACATCGGCGTTGTAGCCGTAGACGAGGACGTTAGCACGGGCTTCTCTGAGAGAGACGGGGAGCAGATCGGAGGGCCAGAAGACGCCATTCTTAGCGGTCCAAGTCTTCTGCGGCTCCCCGTTCAAGCCATGCACGAGAATGATATCGACCTTCGCATCGGGGTGGGTGTAGACGGCAGTGGCTTCGTAACGGGAGATCTGCTTGTTGATCGAGCCCTGCCCAGGCAAAGTCCCGGTCAGCATGTTGTCTTATATATAGTCAGAGTTCGAACGGCACATTATGCGAGAGCGGATGAAGCCGTATCGTTTCCGGGGTGGCGCTCACCATGCTTTTTAAAAACTTGCTTGCGGACGAGACGCAAGACGGCCGGGATGCTAGGCTCGCGTCCGTCTCGAAGGTTAGGGGTAGAGAGAGTCAATATAGTATCAGTAGGTGCAGCTACGAGGTGGCCAGGCCACTCTTATATCTGAACAAGGGTCCGCGAGTGACGTAGTGGCCAAGCAGGCGCGCAAGTCCAAGACACGACGTCGCAGTTTCAAGGCGGGATGCCCGGCAGGTTGCGTGCGTATGCAGGCGTGGGCAGGTCGACCAGATCGCGGCTACGAGAGGATTCGGATTCCCATGGGCACCAAGGCGAGCACTCCATGGGCCGCGAATAGACGAGACGGGACGAGAGTGATTCACTTGACAGAGAGAGCAGTCATGGATTCCACGCACGACGCAGCAACAGGTCAACAGGTGGGTTGGGAGGGAAACATGTCACATCCACCCATCCATCGATTCGAGGGCAGAGGGCAGAGGGCAGAGGGCAGAGGGCGGAGGGCAGAGCAGGAGAGACAGCGCGTACTACGGCGCGGCGGCGAGCAGTGAGCAGTGAGAGAGCTTCAGAGACCAGAGACGGCGGCGTCACGGGGGGGTCGGCCATCGTCGTGGTGGAGAGCAGATGCGACGCTGCGTCTCCTGGACCAGGCTGCTCTGCCCTGTGATGTGTGATGCCGGTGGAGGGTGCATTGAGGGGACGTACAGGGGATGTCACGGCAGCTAGCTGAGCCACTCGCAGGCAGCGGTCTAGACGCGATGCGGCTAGTCAGGGTCACGATGTCCCCTAGCCATGTCCCCTAACCATGTCCCCTACTCCCTATACTCTGTCCCCTGGACCGCCCGCCTAGCCACTGTAATGTTCTGAACACCGGGTAACGGACCCTACCCGCAGCCCCAGGATCCAGACGACTTACAAGGGTCAGCTGCCTGAGGAACTGGCGCACATTACTAACCTGCGACGAACCTTTTGCTTTCTTGCTGTTCTTGCCTTCTTAGGCCAATGGGGAATCGAGTAATTGTCGACATAATACATGCATGATAATATTTTACTGCATTGGTATAAACCCTTGCCCGCGCATGCCTTTTGCGCTTGAGGGCAATATATTTACAGTACACCCGCCTCCGGCAGCCGGTGTTAGTGTAGTTACATCGGTGCCCGTTTCTGCTACCGTCGCACACACACACGAGGCACACCTCCAGACAAAGTGTGCTTACCTATTCATTATCCTGGCAATTCTCTTACACCATCAGCAAGAAACGCCACATCCATCTCATGGCATGAAACTAGCCAACACAGGTATCTTACCTTCTGAACAGTATACAGTAGGTACCGCATGTAGTCCGGGGTGTTTTGATGGATCGATCCATCGTTTCACAACGTCATGGTTGGTTGTAGTCGTGGTTGTGGTTGTGGTCGTGGTTGATGTTATCCACCACCTCACCTCTTTCGTTCAAGGTTGAAATGCCGAAGCCTGCCGTCTCGACCCTGCACATCACATCGTCTGCGTACAATGGCCATTAGCCAATCCCATCGCGGCAGACAGACAGAACATGTGAAAGTTAGGCGATGCCTGTGATGAGTTTTCACAATCTCAACCACTTCACCACACCATGAAGTCCCAACTGTCGAACCAACACGAGCTGGGCACTGAGACACGGCGTACGAAAGCGTCGTCGACGCCATGAGCGGGCGTTGGGCAAGCCCTCCTCCTTCTTCTCTATCGGTGTTTGCTTTAAGACTAGTTTCGAAGGAGCCGGGTCAATTCGAACCCGCGAGCAAAATTAGGCATGCGTATTTAGATGTCTGTTACGGTGGCCTCACTTCTGCTTATGCGCCTCAGCCATTGCGTACTCCCAGCTGGCCTATTCCGTCGAATAGTCGTCTACCGGCTGTTGTGACCACGTTCCGTAAAGGCATCATGTCAAAATAGCGGCCGCAACAAGCTGTTCAAGTTCCACTATCGCAGCGTCAGGCAAGTTCAAGTCTTATTACTTAGTACCTACGCTCCGCCCTGTGTATGACCCACGAGTGAGATGTTGAGAAATGCCAAATATCGCCTTCGGACGCGCGTAATTCGGTGTACAGGGGTCTAAAGCACGTATCTCTAGATACAGTTCCATTTTCGCCTTCGGTAACCCCCCTCGCCATTAAGTTAGTATCTATCTAGACGCTACACATCATCGCTCCCAGTACAGAATACATAAACATTGAATACGATCAGTACCCGTATGCTGGCCTGCAAGGCTTGCTAGTTGACAAGTGGCGTAGTAGTCATGCAAAGCGGGAAAGTTGCCGGGGAACCCTGGTTCGGTACGTCAGATGCAGCCCAGTCGGTCGCTGTTCCTGTCAGATCTTATTAGGCTGCAAAACTACTTCGATCTACTGCACGGAACCATGTAAACTAATCTAACACATATCTTCCTGAAAAATGATAACTTCTTTGAGTCCAGAACTCGATCAGGCTCGTGATGTGCTTGTGGACTTTTATTGATTCACTACTTGTCAAATTCCTGTCTTCAGTGGTGATATCAGAATACGATACGTGACATATCACTTTAATGGCCCTGGCGACTGGGTCTGCCTCGCTTCCATATTAAGATTCGCGGAACTGGCACCCTCCACACCACCACATCTCGGACTCGCTCGTATGACTAATTCATTCCCTTCGTTTTCCGTTCATTCACGACTCCAGCCGGGATAATTTGCTGGTTCCCTGATTTTCGGTTGTTCTAGATCCAGCAGGTGGTGCAGCGCACAGGACATAGTAGGGTACAGCGGCAGTTAACAGAGGTTGAGCATTGGACCAATCATCGCCTTCGGTTCGTCACAAACCGTAACCCAGCATTATATGGTTGCCCCTCGCATATATGCAGGAACTGTTAGGTTTACTTTGTCTATCACATGTTAAACATGGGTGTGCAACGGCGGGATACCATTGGTATGGCCAGGCACGACCGTTGGGCTTTACCAGACATTATCATAAAAGCCCTACTCGTAATAGTAGGGTTGTCTCCCTGGTCACAATTATCGTATTGGGGGTTGGAATGCGCTTAAGGTGAATCCCGAGTAACCTCCTTGACATAGGGGCTGTATCCTAAAGCAGCAAACCCAAGAAGAGCATGGTCCAGGCAAATAGAATCACTCAACTGGCGAGGCCCGAGACACTGCCCCACTGAGTCATACCGATACTAGCCTCGTTCTTTGTTGGACTAGATAGCACAACGGACGAAAAGGTTGGGTTGGTTGAGGTGCTGAGCCTCGTCCCAGCTTCCTGTTTGGGCGTTCAGTCGACAGATAAGGAGGAACCTTCAAACGGCAGAAAACATCTTGTCATAATACTTTGCCCGCAAGACGAGATCGGACACCGCATCCACGAACAGGAATCCCCGCGGTAGTGTGATAGTGACGTCTCGACTATAGCCCCAGGCTCAAGCGTTTGGCGCAAGCATCAATACGTATTCCCTGGTGCTTTGACCAAACTGTATCATATCCTTATCTCGAAGCTCGAGGTATCGACTTTGCGGTACTGTTTTCGCGTTGAGTGTGGTACCGTTGGCGCTTTCGAGGTCGATGAGATACGGCTTGACTTTGCCAATCTTATCGCCATACTCGTTGCGCTTCTCGATATAGCGGAACTGGATCACTGCGTGTTGCTTGCTTACGCTCGGGTGTTCAGCCGCCATATCAACCACAGCCATGTCCCTTCCAACTAGCCAACAACTGCGGTTGCTAAGCGGGACGGTGTCGATAATGTCTTCGCCTTTGAAGACAAACAATTTCCATTGGTCCTTGGGCGAAGGCTTCCGAGCTTCTGAGGGTTCGTGATATTTCAGCACAATAGTGGAACCGTCTGCCTGTGTCACCGAGTTCGACGCGGCAGCCAGGGTGCCGGAACTGCCGTAGTTAGGCTTCTCCTTGGGCTTGGGAGGCGCCTCCCCGTTCTTCAGGGCGAAGGAATCGGCCTGGGAGGGCAATGGCCCGTTACGCCTTACGACCTGTTTGCCACTGTTGTCTTGGTCGTCGTCGTCGTCGTCATGTGCCCGACGGCTACGGTGGCCCTTGTCGCCATGTTTTTGTCTATCATAGTCGCGTGATCTTCGTCTTCTGTGTTCCCTCTCATTGTCCGGTCGACGGTCTCTGGAACGCGACCGACGCCTGTGCGTGTCGCTGGGTGACCGGGACCGCCTCTGGCGTCTCCTCTCGGTAGATCTGTCCCTAGCCCGATGGTTCTTGGCCCCCTCTTGCCTATCGAGGTCGTCGCGGTGGGAGGTTCGGCTGCTTCTATGTCGCGCGTGACGTTCGTTGGAATCGTCGCGACGGCGAGTGTGTTTCGAAGACGACGTGTCCGACCCCATTCTCGCCAGTGTTACTTGCCAGTCTAGGGAATTATTCGGGATTTCGTGTGTTCAGATTGGCGAGAGCATAGCCTGTAATGATGAGCCCTAATTGTCGGACAAAGGTATTCACTCGGGCAGTTCGCGACAACTCCCAATCCAATGGAAGTTTGCGACCTAGGTAAACTGGGTACCTAGGTACAGGTAGAACCTAGGTAATTTGATAGGTGCTTATCTTCCCCTAGATACATTTAGCCGTGAGTGGATATGTACTTAAAGACAATATGTATATACCCGTATGTTCACATTAAGGTCAACTTGGATGGACCACGTAGACCCGACGGGACCCTTACAACACACGGCCACCATCGTCATCGACGCACCTGAGCAGGTTCACGGGTATAATATATACCTGATCTCAGAATACCCGTGAAGCTAGGAGGCAAGGCCTTATATTATGGGGTGATTCACCGCGCTTTTGATATCAACATCCCTTCATTTTTTGCCCCATATCATGGATCTCTCAGCCAAGTAAGCAAGCATTTTGCCATTGAAGCCCGGAAATCAATGAAGACACTCCACCTCATTCTAACATGATAGATCTAGTCCCACGATCGATAAGAATAACCTCCTCAATTAATATCCCCTAGATTCAGGGATATACAGCAATACCCTTTCATTGGGGTGTTTTTAATGTTCCAAAAAAAAAGAAACCCATCTTTTAACAATGTCATCCCTCCTCGCTTCTGGTCGATAGGTTAGGAAACAAATACCATTGCTAGACAATTTTAGGCTTGGTTTCCGGTGCGGTTTTTTTCTTCTTCTTCTTGCTACCACGGCTCCGTGAGCTGGACCGCCATCACAAGCTCTTACCTAAGGCTTCATCATCTGACTTAGCCGCGCTTCAGCTTCTCGTACCAACCCACCGCTTGCTTGGGCCGGTTCTCGTGTGTGAGTGCCTTGCGCATTAGCGCGATCATTATCACGCGGCCCGGGCCCGGCGGATACGGGCACACGCATATCGCCCGGATAGAATCATTGCACCATCCCCATACACATTTAGGGGTACTTAAACGATTAGATCGTAACAGCTACCGTGTTACGGAGCATGACGAAAAGCCGTAATGCTGCACGATGGCTGTGGTCTATACCAGAAGTGCTGGCAAAGACTAAAGAGGAGCATCGCGAACGTGCACACGCGGAGGCGTAAATGTCCGTATGTGCTACTACTACTACCACAACGAAATCTCCGTCGGACCGAACGTCATCCGGGACTTACGCGGGCATAAACCCGGAATTTTGCTGTAGATTGCCCCAATGATACAACATCGGTAGATTCTGAGGGTGTTCACACTGCGCTGTGCTCGTTTTGCGAGTCATTGGCAAGACCCACGCAGCCACTGCACACGGGCTATAAGACCATGTGATGCCGTAGCGCACATCCACCCGGTGATTATGTTATGCCTGTCAGGAACCCCGTACTTGAGGTTTGTAATACACACTTGCTGTTGCGCGAAAGTCTCCAAACCAACGTTCGTAGGCTAATCTAAGGCTGTATACAGAATCCTCTTTGTTGTGCAGCTTTAGGTCCCTTGTGATAGCGCCCACGACAGCCGTATCCCTACAGTGACTAGAGGCTAAGAAGTGCTATCATCCTAAAGCTGCGGTCTTTTATAAGAAAAGCCTCCTACTTTGGAGTTGGAAGCTTACTATTATCCCATAGTGTCTACAAGGGCTCACGGTTGTGGTCGAAACACCGATTACTGCTCTCTTTATGTCAAAGTGGCAAAATATGCGCCTTGCGAACCGGCCTACTTATGTATCTTGGTGCTATACATGCCTAAATTAATCGGTAGATGGAGTGCATTGTGACTTGGTTAACTATACGTTATAGTTTGTAAATAAATAGAATAGCTATACATACGCCGTGACCTAAAGTACGGTTACCACAGAGTGACGAATAAAGCAGAAAAGCCACCATCTCTAGTACGTTCGATACAGTTCACTGAGCAGGTGTAGTTAATTTAATGTTAAAAGCCCTCTTAAGATCCAAGGTAACTGAGATCACATCATTATCTATCTAGATCGAGATAGACCTTACCCCAGGATCGCCGGCTTGCCCCACAATGTCTTGGCGTTGCGTATGGGGTAAAAAGGAGCCGAGCTCTCGACCACTGTGCCTCGGTTCTCACACGAACTGGGTTAGTTTCTAAGACTTTCTTCGTAGACTTGAACAATGCAAATCGCGACAGCACGATACTTACTCACCTTCGCGGCGTACAGAACGTTTAGAATCAAGCGCAGACACTCGCTCACACGAGGTTCGTTCCTTTGATCTTAATACAGAGCTAAGCGTGCTGACGCCATAATACCATGGCGGGACGCATCAGACATCCAATCGACATTAAGGCACTCGAGCAATATCTCAGTCAGCATGTGCCCGAGATCAAGGCGCCATTGGACGTGAAGCAATTCGGCTTCGGGCAGTCGAACCCCACATACCAATTGACGTCGGCGGACAAGAAGCGATATGTCATGCGCAAGAAGCCGCCTGGAAAGCTGCTTTCCAAAGCCGCACACAAAGTCGAACGTGAATACCGCGTCATCGCCGCGCTTGGTCCCACAGACGTGCCAGTGCCAAAAGCGTACTGCCTCTGCGAGGATGATTCTGTCGTAGGCACGCCATTCTACGTCATGGAGTTCCTGGACGGCCGCATCTTTGAAGATCTGTCCATTCCGAATGTCTCAGCCGAGGAGCGAACAAACCTGTGGCGCGCAGCGGCCCAGACGTTAGCCAGGTTCCACAGCGTAGATTTTCGGAAAGCCGGGCTCGAATCATTCGGCAAAAGCGACGGGTTCTACGACCGCCAACTAGCGACGTGGAAGCAGATATGCACCGCCCAGTCGAACACTGTCGACGTCGAGACCAAAGAGCCCGTAGGCCAGATCCCGCACTTCGACGAGTTACTGCATTTCTTCGCGGACAAGAATCTCCAGCCACGGCATCGCGCGACATTGATACACGGTGACTATAAGCTCGACAACATGGTCTTCCACAAGACGGATTCCCGCGTCCTCGGGATCCTGGACTGGGAGATGAGCACCGTTGGCCACCCACTTTCGGACCTCGGGAACCTTCTCATGCCATTCTACACACACGTCGCAACGAGCTCATACAATCCTACCGCTAATGCGTTTCTACCCGGCGCTACGCCGGGCCTTCCGACGCCCGACGTCATCCTCACATGGTATAAAGAGGTCGCAGGATGGGACCCTCGGCCTGAGATACACTGGGCTTTGGCGTTTGCTGTTTTCAGGTTATCGGCTATTTCTCAGGGGATAGCAGCGAGGTTCGCGACACGGCAGGCAAGCAGCACAGAAGCTCAGAAATATGCCCAGTCTTTCAAGCCGTTAGGAGAGCTTGCGTGGTCTCTTGTGGAGCAGGAGAACGCTAGATCTAAGACGACGCAGAAGGCAAAGCTGTAGAATACCTAGTCAATAACTATACCATATTTGTTTGGCCGTTTGTCGGTTTGGCGTGGCATTGCAACACTAGAGTTCTGTGCTGCATTGCCAATAAGGATAGCATTCATGTAAGAGAGAGTGAAAGTGTATTCCCCTTCTCTTCTAACCTACCGGCATAGCACTAGCACTACAATACCGTTACCTAATGTAAGAATAAGAACGATTGTCTCTATTATAATCAGCGCCAACCACGATGCTTGCGCACGTTCTTGCTCCAGACGCGTTTATTCGTTTACTTCTTGCCAAAGTGGGTAGTATGGGCGTTCATGAAGACTACCTACTTACTTATTTACCCATCTCCAACGGAGCTGGGGTTTCTCTTCTTTCAGTATCTATCCGATACTATCATATTCACTGCAATGAAACCAGCGAAGGGCGTATTTAAGGCATTACGCTGTTACCCCTAATCACGCATGGACTTTTTCTACTTATAGCACGTGCCTTGTCGCACGTCAAAAGCCCCATAGTCGATATCAATCGTGTGGTCACGAGGCAAGATACCCAGGTATCATCAGATCAGCAAGGCGATTACCAATCCATCTCCAATATCCAGCCTCGGTGGTCATTTTCCCTATCGGGCAATTTACATCGATATCTGGCAATTCGTCCGCCTTGCGCTGTCCTAATTAGCCTAAAGGGACTCTGTACCATTATTGGTCGTGGTGGACAAGCTGAGAAGGTGACAACCTCAGAAGGACGGCTCGGCCCAATACCACGGTCGAGAATGCAATGGTAAGAGTTACCTTGATGTCACCATCTGCGGGTGTTGCTTTTATTCTTATCACTGCTACGCTGCTTTGCCCATTGTCAATGCGACAAGTAGGTCCGTGATGCATTATCTTTCATTGCATATACATTGGAAATATCACGCCCCCAGTATTTCCAATTCATTATTAATGTACGAGTTCCAGATAAACCTACGTCGTAAGGCCGACGGCCCAGCTTCCAACTAATGAAGAGAAGCACAGGAACCAGATGCTGGACAAGAATACAAGAGTCCTCGAATCTCTATCGCCACGATGAGGGCGTTGACCACGAACTCCACCCAAGTCACCCAACTGACCACAAAGATTGAGTCGGCTTAAAGTAGTCTCTCTGGTTAAGAATGTGCAGACACCTCTATCTTATTATCATCTCTCTTATCTCTCATATTTATAGCGTCAAATGCGGTACGCCACGCGCAGAGCCCATTCGTCTCGGGGCCAGGCCATCGAGTCATGCTAGCGAGGAATGCAAAGTCTTTCCTGGAGACACCAATTGGCCATCTGAAAGCGAATGGGCGATGTTGAACGCATCTATCAATGGTGTCTTACTAAAACCGAAGCCCGCAGCCTCTCCCTGCTACCCAGGCCCCGACCACGATCAGGCCCAATGCCAGTTCCTAGTCAGCGGTACCTCTTCAAACAGATTTTGGCTTGACGACCCACTTACGGAATTAGCACAATGGACACAGGGAAGTTCGTGTGTAGCTACTCTTACACCTGTTGGAAATTGCACCAGGGGAGGGTTTCCGGAGTATGTCGTCAATGCGACGACTGCCAACCACGTTCAGGCTGCAGTGAATTTTGCGAGGGAGAATAACATTCGATTGGTGATCAAGTTCGTCCGATGCTCTGAGCACAACCCCCGAAGGATAATATTAAGCTAACCGCGACAGGAACACGGGGCACGACTTTGGAGGGAGGTCAGTAGGCGCAGGGTCGATCAGTGTCTGGACACATTACCTGAAGAGCACCGAATTTATCCCATCGTATAGGATTGGTCAATACAGCGGAATGGCAGTCCGAATCGGATCAGGTGTCGAAGCCTGGGAGGTGTCAAACCTGATAGCGGCTAACAATATCACCGTTGTCGCCGCTGGATGCAATACAGTTGGAGGAAGTGGTGGATGGCTGAGCTCTGGTGGACACAGCACCGTCACATCAACGTTTGGGCTAGGGGCCGACCAAGCTCTCTCGCTCCAGGTGGTCACGGCTGATGGAAAGCTAGTGACCGCTGACCCCTTAACGAACCAAGACCTGTTCTGGGCGATGAGAGGCGGAGGTGGAGGTAATCCATATGCCCTGAACTACAGGAAAAAGTGAACAGCGGCTAATAAATAAGTAGCTACTTACGGAGTTATTATCTCCGTAGTCATGAAAGCATATCCGCCTATCAGCATATCGTCGTCATCGCTTAGTCTCATAGTCTCAAGCGGTTCGACTACGGGCGCCGTACGCGATGTCGAGACCTTCTGGCAAGGTGTCGCCTCATACTACAAGTTTGCCGCCAAGATTCTCGACGCTGGTGGCTACGGCTTTAGCTACATCTACCCTATGGAAAACAACACCTACCGGTTTACTACCAGCAGTTCGTTCCCGGGCATGGCTCCTACCGCTGCTTTCAATTTCATGCAGCCATTATTCGACACATTGAAAACGGTCGGTATCAATGTTGTCAACCCAACGATAGGATCGGCTAGGCCATATGGCTCTCCACGGGGCGGTACCGGTGATAGGCCAGTCAACACCAGGTACAGATCTCGCCTGCTGCCCCGAGAGAATTGGGAGGATGCCACCCTGTTCAACCAAACTATGAGGGCCATCCGGACGGCGGTCGAAGGAGGGTTCAACAATAATTTCTACTTCCATGGCACCCTGACGTCTCCGACCGAACAGGTGGCAGGTGTAAGTAATTTTATGTGTCTTTTACTTCTCGCACTGGCTATTTTGCGTCTTCACTAGCCCCTTTTCATTCGGGTACAGTAATGCTCCAGAAACTCTTCAGGTTTCCCCGATGCCCGGCCCGATGATCGCTAACCTCGAGTGCTGCAGTGGCCAGGCAGCGACAGCGCAGTTAACCCCGCTTGGCGAAAGAACCGCATGCACGCCATGTTGATGGATGTGCAATCCGACGGACTTACGGCACAGCAAGCTATCGACAGAGACTCTCTGATGCAAGGATATATGAGTTTGCTCCGCGACGCCTCGCCCGGCGCAGGTTCCTATATGAACGAGGGTGACCCGGGTGAGCCTAATTGGCAACAGGCTTTCTTCGGCGCCAATTACGAGAGGTTACTAGAGATCAAGCGGAAGTGGGATCCCACAGGTGTATTTTGGGCTCCGACGACGGTAGGAAGTGAAGATTGGGCGGTGAAAGTGGTTGATGGGTATCCCAATTCGCAGAATGGGAGGCTGTGTCGGGTTGCAGGATGAACGACAAATTCTTAGGTGAAGAGAGTGATATCCCCCAGTCACCGTTGAGATAGAACAATTAGGCTCATACATAGAAGTACCCTATATAGTGTTATTGCTACTTGTACTTGGTATCCAACTATATTGTTAAATTGAGATCGTTATACTCTGGGAATGAAGCATTGATCCTTCGTATGTCGCTCAACCAGCCATATTCACCAACAGTTTTGCCCCCTTCATAAAAGGTACCCAATTTCAAATTCGAATCAAAGTAATCTTCGAAACCTTAAGAAGGAGGGCCGACAGGACTACCAGAACCGTCCCCGTTGCCTCCATTAACAGCCACGCCGCCGCCATCGGTAAGTTCAAACGAATACGTAGGCGTATATGAGGCCGAAGTGTCAATGCCGATAACGATCCAAGTAAAGAGGCCATCTGTGACATCTTCTCCGAGATAGACATAGTTAAAAACGGGATCCGAGTCCGAGCCTTCCGTTTCCTGCTCGCCAAAAACGTGGTCTTCGGAATTAAGCGTAATAGACTGTGTGTTAGTGCTATAAGGATCTGTAGCTTCCACTTCGTCGACAAGGTCTTGGTCCCAGAAAAACTGCCCGATATCTTCGGAAAATTTTAGTTAGTGTTTGCCAATTTTCATTAGAGTTCCAGAGAGCTTCGGAGTTTGGGGAGATAGAGAAGGGTGGAAATCACCAATTCTTTCTCCAGGTGGTTACTAGTCTAAAAAAAAAAAGGGGAGGGGGGGGGGGGGGGGGGGGCAAAAAAGTGGGAAAAAAAACACACACAGCGAAAAAAAGGAAAGAAAATAAGCGGGGGTGGTTTAAAAAAAAAGAAATTTTTTGGAACC
>MU383978.1:0-52559 GCA_022495065.1 Xylaria telfairii | reverse complement strand
AGGCCCCCCCCCCCCCCCCCCCCCCCCCCCCCCCCCCCCCCCCCCCCCCCCCCCCCCAACATACGTGGGACATTACCGCCCGTCAGCGTTCCATTGGCAAGAACTGTAGCGTCGGTGTGGAATACGACATGCATGTGGTTCGCTCGCCCAGAATAATGGCCAGGGAACACGCTCAGAAACTGGACGACTCCATTCTCATCTGTCTGCTGGATGCCACGCAAAGCTGTGTTGTTCAGATTGCTGGCATCGTCGCCATTTCCATTCATGTCAGATTGGACGCCGCCATAGACGCCGGTCGTGTTGCAGTTCCAGACGTCGAACCAGCCGCCCACGATGGGCTCACAGGTATTTACATCGATGAACTGCGCGTCAATGACGATCTCGATGCCTGCTTCTCCATCCCGCAAATCGCTGCGGATGTATTCTCCCGGAACATAGAACGGTCCGACTTCACCCTCAGGGTTTAGCACCGTACACTGCGTATTGTTGAAAACGGAGAGCTCGTCATCGATAGCAATTTGGCCGTTCAGGTTTCCCTCGTGATGCTTAGCAAGGACATCCGTAGTGTTACGCCTTTCGACCGAACTACGCTTAACACGACCTAAAATAGTGACATTAGGATATGAGTAAAAATACTAGCAGCGATATTATTGCGTCCTTGGGCCCAGCACCTTATTAAGATAGAGAATACGCACCATTATTTAGTGGAAGACCTCGAGCTATACGTTGTCTTTCGACTTCAGCCTGGCGGCGCTCAGCGGCCGCGGTGTGAATTCCACGTTTGTTGAGAGAGGAGGCGCAGTTGCCCAGCGCCCGCTTGTTAGCAGCCATCGTAGAGCGAGCAGCAATCGCCTGGCGCTTCTCTTCTGTCTCATGGCCAGGATGAGCCACAGCGAGTGCTGCTAGGCTTAGAATGAGCGATTTTGTAAAAAACATGATAGAAAAGTTGTCTCAAATGTAGTTAATCGTCTTCGAGTCAACACTGGGCAATGATTAAAATCTCATTTCACGTCAAGTTCGCGAGGGGTTGCCCATTTTATAAGCGTAGGGGCTTGGTAAAGTGCACTTCATTCCAATATCAGGGAGGCATCAGACATCGTTGCATCTATATTAGATGACGCGTCTGATTCCCGAGGCTCCAGACAGAGAGTAAGCACGCCGGTGTAGAAAATGATCCACTTGTAGCGTTAAATCCCCAGACTATACAAAAAACAGTTTCTTATTGGCATTGCAGATGCAAGACTCCATCATGTATACAAGTAGAAGTCGGCGGCCATTGGAGCATATTGATTAGTCCGCTCTTGAACGACGTTCTATTACATACGCGGCGGTTCGTGGGCCATGACCATTATTTCGCTTCTTCATTTTGACGTGGCGGTAATTGTCTGCAAATTCTACATCACATACATTGTAGCCATTTTATCATCGAATCGTAAATATGTTGAATTCGTTAATAGTTTATAGCCTGTTAGTTTAAATATTTTTATGATCGAGTTTTGTTATACGTCTCGCTACACTATAACCACGGACACCAGAGGTGCTCACACCGTAGAAATGATAAGTTTCAGTATTCCATTTCCTTATATGTTGCCGCGGAATGATCCTACCCTTCCGGTGGGTGGCGGGTCGGGGTACAGGGGTGAAAGATATTCCGCATGGTGATCGTCTATATCCTGCTCTGTGGGCACTAATCGGGAACATTCCGACACGAATTACCAACTCAAGTGGGCCTTAACATCCTAGCAGCAGGTAGGCTATGCTTCACAACAACCATAGATCGCTTAATTAGATGGCAGGAAACACGAAACATCACCCTTGGTTCACGCATCTTGTTGTTGCACGGCAGAGGTAAGGTCGACAATGTGCCACGCGTATAAGCAAACCACCCGTCAAAAATTGAAGGTCAATTGGAGAGCAATAATTAATCACTTAATTACTCGGGGGGGTATTCCCCCTCTCAGCGGTACATTATTAGTGCCATGATCTAGCTACAGGATTCAAGGTGTGGTTTTATCACAAATAATTACGAGATGTTACATCAGAAGCCCAATAATCACGAATAGGCTAACAATACACTAAACTCTTTCTGTTTCGTGGAATATCGTATTATAACACCCACAATGCTTAACGCTGGTTTAGAAGCTCTTAGTTTGTGGTAGATAAGCAGCATTCAACTACAAAGACAGGTCACATAGTCAGAACCCCCCCTCGAGAGATTACAAGACATAGAAATGTCAGAAACAGTATGTTAGGATCCCTAGCATTAATGCTATCCATTTACCTGAGAACGTGAATCACGTCCGCTGCTAGGTTCAGATTTTCGCCATTCCTAATACAATACAGCTCAATCCAAATTCAACCAGATTTTTCCTCACAGGAATCCTTTCATCTACAAGTCAGGATAAATGATGGTAACTTTGTTAAGACTGCTACTATTCGGAGGTTAGGCGCTAGGAGAATTTGATAAGGGGTTTTCTCTAGAACCAAGAAAGCGTTTTATATATTACTAAAAGAGAGAGCAGTCTGAGATTCTTGTTCAGAAACGTGTCTTCGTGATACAACTATACCTTGATTTCTCATCTTCACGGTGTCAGTCACGTCTCCAGCCAAAGTACCAGTAGTTCCTTATGGTAATCCCTGATACCAACCAGTGGATATTGGCGATAAAATAGTACTGTTAGCCAGCTATTTTCCTAACACGCTGTGAATTAAATATGCATTCGGGTCCGGGCTTCTCTTTACAAAACAATCGGGAGTCATACGCCACCTTTTGCCGTTGTCGCTTCCTCATTGGATTTAGCAGAGAGCTAAAGAAATCTCAATTTTTTCTTACTATATCTACATTGCCTTGCTTGCTTGGAGTCTGGGCAACAATATATCACCACACTGCTCTTAGGTGCCTATCCGTCTTGTATAGCTTTCGCGATAAGGGTGTCTTTTCGGTAGTGTACAAATAATAGAAATATGCAACCGTGCCTCATACTCTCGTAATTACCGTAGACGCTAGATAAGAGTCGACTTCGCGGCAGTATCTACCAGGTACCTATTACAAGGCATCATAAACAACCTACCTACACACCTACATATGGAGTTCAACTGGGTACCTAGTTACAAACTGTCGGCAAAGCTCTTCCCATGCCTTTCTATGAGAAGTAATATGTTTCCAGCAGCTGTCCTATCAGAGGCAACGATATCCAAGATGGTCTATGTAGTGACGCGGTACCTAAGTAGGTCACCTCGAGCGAGCCGAGGCTTACTACGTTATTTCGGCACTGTCAAGCAAGTATGGGCGGGGTATTACCTATATACTGTACTCCGTACTTGCAGTGGAATCCCCGCTGCCCCACCAGTATGCATGTTGCCAAAACACCTTTCAGGTGGGTGGCGCGGAGACACATAGGTAGTTGGTATGGACATAATAAAAGTACTTGTAGGTAGTACGAGGTACAGTAGCATGGATCCTGTCGACCCCATGCTCCAAACTCTCTTATTAAACGAGGTCATAGGAACACCTAGTTATGTTAGACTCTATCGATATGTTTCATCAATCCATGCCTGAGCTTCACAGCCTAGCTAGCGGGATAGACATCCGTTCTTGATTAACCTCTATTATATACATTCCTACGCCTGCCAGGCTTGCCGCCAGCCATACAGCCATACAGCCATACCGCCAGCCATCCCGCCAGCCATACAGCAATACAGCCTCAGAGGCCGTAACCATTGGTCGGCGATTATCACAGGACTTGAAGAGGCTTGTATTACGGACTTGTATCGGAGGCAGCCAAAGGAAGGGTAGGCTAGGCCAGAGGGCAGAGGCCAAGAGCACGGGCTCCCAAGGCCGTCTATAAGTAAAGGGCAAAGGGCGAGGTATTAGTTGAACATGAACACTGTTCCAGGCCCTCACATAATCCCCTGCCACATCATGGCTCCAGCACGACGGCCCATCCGCATCGCCAATTGCTCTGGCGCAACACCAGATCCAGGCGACTTGATGCTCGCACAGGCAACTGCCGGTCCGGTTGATGTCATTACTGGCGACTATCTGGCAGAGGCCAATTTGGCCCAGTATGCCCAAGCATATGCCAAAGGCGAACATCCAGGCTATCTACCCTCGGCTTACAACGGCCTTCAGCTTTCCCTCAAGACCATCAACGAGAAGAGGATTAAGGTTATCATCAATGGCGGCGGCTTGAATCCTAAAGGCTTGGCGGAGGCTGTCCACAAGATGGCAAGTAGTAAAGGGTATAACCTCAAGATTGCCTATGTTGAAGGAGACAACCTACTACCCATCGTTCGTGATATTGTGAGGCCAGATGGCGGCGGCCGACTACCGCACTTCGACTCCACGAATGACAGAGTCAAGCTGGCTAAGGACACAGACAACTTCTTACAAGACCCAAATAAGCCTATTGTAGCCGCCAACGCTTACCTGGGGTGTCGCGCAATTCGGCTTGGGCTAGAACGGGGTGCCGATATCATCATCTGCGGCCGGGTTGCAGATGCATCGCCTGTAATGGGTGCAGCGCAATGGTGGCATGGCTGGAAGGACGATGATTTCGACCAGCTAGCTGGATCGTTGGTAGCTGGGCATCTGATTGAATGTTCGACATACGGCACGGGGGCTAACTTTGCTGGCTTCGACCGCTACACCACGCAGCAGCTGCTACACCTTGGCTGCCCTATTGCCGAAATCTCGGAGAATGGAGAGGCTGTCATTACGAAGCATGAGGCTCTGCACGGGATTGTTACTGAAGAGGTCGTGAAATGCCAGTTGCTGTATGAGCTGCAAGGCAATATATATCTGAACAGTGACGTCAAGGCAGACATAACGGACGTGGCAGTACGTCAAGTTGGTCCTAACCGCGTCCATGTCTCGGGCGCAAAGGGTCACCCGCCACCGCCGACCACTAAACTCGCAGTATTCTACCACGGTGGATGGCAAGGCGAGCACACAATCAATGCGACCGGATACGCCACGAAGCACAAGTACGATCTGCACGAAGCTCAGATGCGGACCCAGCTTGAGGAATGGGGTGTAATGAAGGACATTGACCTACTTGAATTTCAGCGTATTGGAGTCCCGCAGGAAAACCCGCGATCTCAGCTAGCAGCTACTACATATCTGCGCATCTTCGTACAAGCGCAACGTGCCGAGACCGTACAGCAAGTCCACCGGGCATTCTGGTATAATTTTAGTAAGTTATACCCCCCTTTTACGCTATTTAGACAACCCAAGTTGTCTGGAAGTAGCCGATGCCTTACTCTGTTTACAGTGCAACACTTTGCGGGCCTAAGCTGCACACTAGACACGCGACTACTGGCCATTCCAATTCCATATCTCGGCTACTTCCCAGCGCTCGTGGCCCAGAGCCGGATAGAAGAATCCATCAACCTCATAGGACAAAGAGGAGAGGTCGAAACCCGCCTAGTCGTCGGCCCACCCCGCATCACCGAGGAGCTGGCGGCACGTGAGAATTACGATCCGATGTTGCCATGTACGCTATCCTCATTCGGACCTTCGAGAAGCATGCCATTCGGTGACATCGTACTATCACGGTCAGGTGACAAGGGCGCAAACATCAATGTTGGCTTTACCCCGCGCAAGGCTTATGATAATGCTGAAACGTGGGAGTGGCTGCGAAGCTTTTTGACCAAAAGTAAGCTAAAGGAGCTGATGGGTGACGATTGGGAAGACTGGTTCCTTGTGGAGCGCGTCGAGTTCCCGAGGATCAAAGCTGTGCACTTCGTCATCTATGGTGCCCTAGGACGAGGCGTCTCTAGCTCTGCTAGACTAGATTCACTCGGTAAGGGGTTCGCAGAATGGTTACGTGCTGTTCATGTCCCGGTCCCAGTCAAATTTCTTGAAAGAGGGCCTACGAGCAAGATTTAAGGTAAAAATTGTTTACTTAGTATAGTCTACAGCAATCACATGTATAGCCCACGTATCTTCTAAATGTATAACCGGACACCTAGCTATCTACTTGAATTGCTTGAAGCCTCCGGAGCGTCTTTTCCAAGCCTCACTATTCAGGTTATTTTACGCCTGTTCTCCTTGCTCTCACACGGGGGAGGATCCTAGTGTGAGTGTGCATAAATGTAGAAGACGCGCGGTACTAGCTAACCTCTAGGGCTAGCACTCTCCTTAATCTATTACAAAGTCCTCTTCACGATGCCGAATACTCTTTCATTGTCCTCCAGATCCTATCAATATATAAGTCAGCACCAGCACGTGATTGGCACACCGTTGCTAGAATTTAACCCAAGAGAATTACCGCTATAATTAACATTTTTTAGAGCAAAGGCATTACCTATAACCGTACAGTATTACTTGATGCTACAGTTAGTAAATCATTGAGGATGACAACATTCAATATCCTTAGGCCACCACGTGCGGTGAGTGGCTACGTTCTTTCAGTTCCATCCAGTTCTTTGATCGATCCACCCCGATTGTAGATCCATGTCAAGTCACAATATATATTAGTACAAAGTTGGCTTTCAAAACTTCAGCGTTAGCGAACATAATAGAACTTCTCTTAAATTTAAAGCTGTAAATATCCCTAATCTTAGTCATTATAGCCGATATATTCTTTTCTATTCTACTAGCTTCATTAGCTAAGCTATGCTCTTATTCTAGCCCTTCACATCCTACTCCAAAGTAGTCAATCTCCCTGTTCCTGACTGCAGTGCATCACATGCTCTGAACCTTAAGCTTCTATCATGTGTCCTTAAGACGTACTTCGTGCCCAGATACGTAGTTTCCCTAAACCTAAATTTAGGTAACTTTCCCGAAATCCGGCCCAAGTCCAACCCTAGCAGACCCTACCTGGCGTGTGCCTACTATATAAGAAATTTCAACATTAGAGACTCCTGGCCGAGTTAGTACGGCCTAGCGATGTAAAATCCTAGCGTCTCAGCGTCCAGCGTCTTAGCGTTAGTATACTTACTGAATATCTTTACTCAGCATCGTTAGGCCTGAGGCTTCGATTCCCTTGTTAGCCATTATTTTCTTTGTCTTCCTCATCTCTCTTTTCCATCCCCCCTTTCCATTTCCTTTGCTTTTCTATTTTCCCATTTCCGCTCGCATAGCAGCTAATAGCCCAAGACGTGAATTCATGCCATTAGCATTGCTTTACTCCCCCAATATAACTGATCGTACTACGAGCGTTGTCTTTTAGGCATTATGAGACATCAGCTTGACATATAGGGACATGACCTGGATTTGATATAGGCCTTGCTGTGCTGTGCCCACGATAGCGCTTACGACGTAAATTCGGCTTGTTGAGAAGTTTTCGACCATACTCAAAGTTGTGCAGATAGCGTTTTGTCTTTCATCGTCTTCCACGAACCCTCGCGCCGAAGTCAATCCGTTGGTCACGTGTGCAACACAATAATTCATCACTCTTGCTAGCCCCCTTTTCCGTTTTGTTACGGTATGCATATAATTGACCGCAAATGGTCAGGTTTCCGACTTGACAACGTTCTACCTTTAGTAGCGCTATGGCTTGAGCTACAGTCCTGTTCCGTGGCACGTTTTAAAATTACTAACTTCAGTAATCGTTAATTTCGTCTCCGAAATTCCCAGCCTCGTTTCCGCTCCCCAGTAATTATCCTAATGCATCGAAGTCACACCTCCTAATATAGGCGGTCTAGGACTGGGTGCTGGGATAGGCACCAGCTGACTACCAGCATCCTTACCTGTGAAGTTTGAGGTATTGCTGGTATAGGCGCTTAGTACTACCTCGGTTAAAATAGACGCCCTGTGTGCAAATGTTAAAAGAGTTAGGGGCGTTTCCATCCGAGTAAGCCGGCCTACAAGCATTCCCATCGTGCTTTTACCGTACTGTAATGGAGTTGCACTCGAGGTAAGTTGTGATATCTACGTCTAGCAAACACTCCAACTAGGGCGATAGGTCGAAGCGTCTGATGTTCATAAGATTTCTCTAGCATGCTTGACGACATATTATGAAGAGGTTAGGAGTACGCGAGGCCCTAGTTTAGAGGGCGTGGTCTCCTGTTTGGGTACACGAAACGCTGCTAGAGAGTAGCCATGCGCCTCTAATTCACTATTACGACATGAACTAATTTTTCCTTGTAGAGAGAGTTCACCGGTTGCCATATAAATGTGAGACGGGTAAACGAGACTTGCCGATGTCAAACGAAGAACCATTGCACTCAGGAATTTCAGGCTGCAACCACCTCGATACAGGTTGTTATGCCTGAGCTATGGCACCTTATTTTCCGCCACTGAGGACTTTGTAAATGACCGCAGGTAGTCAAAGGTCAGGTTCAAGGCTGACTACTGCTTGCAATTCCGTATGAAACCGACACCGGAACACCAGAAACGGTGACGCTATATTTGGCTCCGTGTTTCTGAATCCATGGCGACCTATCTATCCTAGTTATAACAAGCAAATCTACACTACAGTGATGCGCATGACTTGCCGTGGTAACAGTATGGACTATTAGTAGCCATTAAGGTCAGGGCGCTTGGCTGGTGAGCATCATACGATACTAACATAGGCCATAACTGATCCACAAGCCATGGTGGCACGGGCACTTCTAGTCGCACGGACCTAGCTTCTTTTCGTCAACAACTAGAGAATCTGTATAGAACGGTTGGATGGGCAGTCCTGGTCACGAAACTATGTGAAAGAGGGGAGGCTGGAAATGTCTCTGTCTATACGAAGGACCCGAGATATTAGCGAGCTCTTGTGGAAAGTTGAAATGGCCCCGATGAGGTTTGGTCAGTTTATGGATGTCGCTAGCGGCTCTAAAGCAGATATGCCGAGAATTTTCCAATCATCGGCGAAGCCGGAGTTTCCGGCCAGTCAGCTCATGACTTCACATATCTCTCTAGCTTGACCGGGTAGCGGGTCGTCGTACGTTAACTTCCCAGAGCAGCAATGTCGCTAAGAAGGTTCGGGGCCGGGGTGTTTGGGTATACGTTTGGTACGGGCCGTCCACGAGGCGATTGCAGTAACTCTCGGCGTTGCGGTGGTCGCTACACGTGGCATCGGTCTTGTCCGAGTCTGGCCGGCACCAGCGAAGAGGAACGAAGCGAGAAGGTTAACTACAACCAAGCAATACCCGGTGATTTAGCAGGCCACTTGCAACTGCGAATATATGATGTTCTTGAAGGCATGGAAGGCTAAAACGAGCTGTAGAGATTAGGGCAGTGTTTCGTCAAGTTGGACGAGACCGTAATCAAACTATCGTTACGGTATCACGGTCAGTAACCTTCCTAAAAATACAGAATCATTTCCCAACATCGCTAGATCATAGGCGCCATCTGAGGTCGTGTTGGGGAGCTAATATGAGTTTTGACTCAGTGAGAATACAGCGTCCCGAACCAGGATTCTTCCCCGAATATCAGCCTGCGCGATGAATAGATCATCGGGAGATTCTACTGTAGTCTGGATAAAGCATGTATCATGCAGTTTATGATGTCTGTATCGATGCCTTGCGTTGCCACTACAGAGTACTCGACGATGCCACATTATGGAGTTCCTGGTGGTTTCTGGTCAGTATGGCTCCCCCGGATTCTGTGCCACCTGTGCCTCTTTGTGCCTCTTTGTGCCTGCTCATACCTCTTAAGCGCGTAAGATCGTGATCCGTCAAACCATCTAGGCGGGACTACCAAGACGAAGAGGATTTTGATATCGGGAATCACAATGCACCCCGGATTTCACGTTTTAGGTGTCCAGATCAATCGTTAATGTTGGAGAGACGCTACCAGTACTCCCGTTCATCCGAACCAGCACACGTAGGATCCCATCTTTGTATTGGATCGCCGCGGAAGATGGAAGTCATCGTTCCTTCAAAGGGAAGAATAATTCCTTAAGATTTGGTTTTCTTTAGCTCATGCTTGTTTGGATGAAGTGTACTGGTACTCAGCATGTGCTCTATACGTCGTTGTTGCGCTGCTCGTCACGTGTTGAGAGTATACTTAAATGAAGTGTACAGTAAGTAGGTGCTGAACCGGTGGCTTGGTGAGTTTGCCAAGAGTTCTGGACTGTTTCGAGTCTGGCGGAACTGGGACTTAGACAGGGATTAAGAAGATGTGTCGTGGTGGAGTCAAATCATGCGGTTCCACCAAACTGACCGAATTAAACATAAACACTAGTATATTAGTAGTATAGTAGATTGAAGGAAAGCGCTTCAAATGGGTTATCATCGTATGGTTGGTAATGTGAGAAATGAGACGAAAGCCTCAATCATGATAGGGGATTGATGAATCTCGGAGTAGTATACATTACTACTAATTCTAACAAGTATTAGCACACAACTTGGAACCGTGCCATCTGTGCACTATTGTCATATATAGTAGTGTAGTGTAGATACTGGTACCGCAGCAGTGGTGCCACTAACCGGGATCGTCGACCTGGGCTTCCAGGCTCTCCCTCGTAGCTGGTAAACGTGTACATCGGATTAGGTAGGCAATGCTGTTTCAAGCCGCATACAACTCCTGTATAGGGCCGTAGCTTGTTTCGAGTTGCGGACCGGTCGATGATGGTGCTGCTGCAGGTAAACATGGCCTCACCAGGCTGGATGATCTAAGTATACTACTTGAGCTCAATGTACCAGTATACTGTAGCGTTGGGTTGTGTAGCGTTGCGCGCTGATTTATGAAGCCGATGTGCAAGCCAGCCTATCAGAGAGGCACGGATACGGTGCCAGGTTTAATCTCGACCGGGTGAGACGGTATGAGCCGGCGACGGATACAAGATATAATACACTAACCTTACCATTATATCATGCATTTGCTAGGAGTTTGAGGGGGATAGATACCTAGTGTAGGTGGGCATTGGGGGCTGTGCTGCCAATAATCTCGGCTTTGAGCCCCAACAAGCCATCCCATGCAACCAAGTTGTTACACCAGGTAGGGACAACGGCAACACTGATAAATAAACGCCATTACAGTACTGTAGTGTACAGTAGTGTACGACATCCTGATATAATAACAAAAATTTTTCGCAATTCATGCCCCAGTCGGTCTCATGTCAGCAGCCACTTGAGCCGCCCTATTTTCGTCCCATGCTTACGTGCTTACAGTAGATCGAGATGGACCTGCTGGCTGTTGGATTCAGACCACAACAGCCTGCCCTCTTGGAGTGATGAGCCAGTGTAGTTACTGTGGTCGGTATAGTTATAGCCAAGGAGGAACACTGTCCACCCCCGCGTGATTGATGGTGATATTCGCCAATCAAGAAGAAGCATGATGTGACCGGGCGAGTGCATCTCGGGTTCATCATAGTACTGTACAGTACATGTAGGTACTGTAGTGACTCAGTACACCGATACCCAACTTGGGTTTGACGGCTCCCTTGGCTAGGCGATATGCGACTTTTGTGTTTCGGATATACTGGAGCTGGGCTTGCTGGGGATTGCGTGTGGTTCACTCTTCATACATGTGTGCTTTTGATTGCACAACTCGCATACCGAAGCACTGTAACCTAGGACCGATGCTACACTACCTATTAAATCCATCCTATGTAGTAGCGTCCGAGGTAGCGACAGCATACTGTACTTGTAGTATAATGAACATGTAGATACCTACTGGATAAGGCTATGTCAAGAAAAAAAAGGTACTTATAATTCACTACATACTAACAGTATAACGTTTCCAGACATGGGAAGGCAGTCCAATGGGTAGTGCACAGCATATACTACGAGTACTACTAGTGTGCTATGAGTCGACCCAGGTTTAGACGTACTTACAGTACACTATATGATACCTCCAGCTGTAGGTTAGTACGAGGTTAGGTAGTGGCACATCTTTACTGTACTGCTCAAGGTTTCACATGCTGGATCTGGTGCGATTTGCAGCAACACCCATGGACCAGTCTAATAAAAGTGACGGCCACATCATCAGTGCAATTGCACTCAGGCTTCTATGTTGCAATATAAAGAGCCCAAGCGTAACACCACGACCTCCTACCTATACAGCCCTGCCTATCGCGGACCGTTGGGCAGTCTCGATAGTGACAGAAAGTGCCTGCTGCACATCTCTTATCTACAGTATGGTCAAAAGACCTTAATGCAGCTTGAATTATGATCTGCGTGGACCTCGGAGTTAACAGGTCGATCCATACCTATTCCCTCAATAGTAGGTTTGCAGAGTATATGCGCCTTTGCAGTCTAACTCAATTCGCCATGTTTGCACCCAAGGCCGCCCCCAACGGCCATATTCTACTAGGTATGTTACCTTTTGGGTAAGGCCGCAAATGTTTTATGTTCGAGGGCGGCTAAAGCAACCTACACTACTGTATGTAGTACAGCAGGTAGTTGTGCACTGGCACACGCTAGAGAAGATGTACCTGCAGATTATGGGCGTTTATGGCCTGCATATTGGGAAAAGAAAGTGCGTAGTTAGAGAGACGGCCGCACGAATTACCTCTGCTTGCCAAAGGAAGTAGAGAAAAAAGATTTCCAGGAGAATCGAAAGAAACTCAAAAACTGAACAATCAACGGCCATTGACACTACTACTTAATTGATGCCTCCTTTCTCTTTCTTGTTTCCCTCTCTAGTATAATTCTCATTCGGGTAAAAGCCGCCCACTTCATTTAGCCCATTCACATCTGCACCATCCCGGAACGCGGCCACGACCCCGGCATCTGAGTGGGTCTGTCCCTTGTCTGCTTCCCATACTGTAGCACGCACTGTAGCAGGCTTGCTGCACAACACACTACACGGTCGCCAGTCTCCACTATTCATCTCCTTTTCCTCAGCTGGCATTGGCCCACCACCCGCTAAGCCAGACCAGCGCACAGCGTGTCCACTGTAGCACACTGTCCGCGGCCTGTGCACTCCCCAGTGGTGCAACGGCGGCACTGTAGCGATACTGTAGCTTGCGTGGGTTTTCCTCCCCTTTCCACCTTCCCAGCCCCAGGTCGCCTTCGAAGTCAACCCCATTTCCATTCCCACACAACACTCTCCTTTAGACTCCTCACCCCAACACTCCCTCAGTTCCCTCCCTATTTTGCTCGTACAGGGCAGTTCACTCTTTTCCCCCCTCCCCAGTCCTAGTCTCAACAACAAAACTCTCCTTCCTGTGTCCCGTGTTTCCTCTGCAGCACCGTATTGTGACAGCTCGCTCGTCACCGCCCATCCATCGTCTGTTGTCGACGAGGTCATCGCAGCCACACCCAAACGACCTTTGCGAGTCACTGACCGACAACCTCGACAATCGTCAACGACCAACTTGCCGTTCTATCCAACCAAAGCCGACACTATCCCAGTCGCCGGTACCATTGTCTTGTTACCCAACACTCGTTCTTCGATTATTCATCTACAACCCCACAGAGCAAGCCATCGATTTTGGTCCTAATTGTTCTTTTGTGTTTGCTCTTACGACGCGTTGTCTTGTTTCCTCACTGAAGAAGACCGAGGAATCTCACGTCGGCTGGCATCAGCACAAGGGGCGGATAAAACCGGCCAAGCTTCTCGGGGTTTAGTACTTTTCTTCCATGACTTCCACCGCGTCATAGCGACTGCGAATTATCGACGTCGTATAAACACCAACAAAGCCAACAATACTCAAGTCCCCGATCGTTCCGAGCCCGATACTCAGCTATTCCCGCTGTCTGTTCACTCCCTACAACATGTCGCTGCGTCAAATTATGGCCGTGGCCGTGCTGGCCCTCACACCTCTCACCAATGCTTATGACAAGGGCGTCGAGGTGCCCGCCCAGCAAGCGCTGCTGGGTACCGACACCGTTGCCGGCTGCTATTCCTCTCTGGGAGATATGACATTGGATAGCACGGACAAGTACAATGCTCAGGGCTATTGTGCACCCGTCTGCCGCGATAAGGGAAAGCCTGTTGGCGCCACATACGCGAAAGCCTGCTATTGCGGAACCAAAATGCCTAACCACCAGACGCTGGTCAATGATACGATGTGCAATGAACCTTGTCCTGGCTTCGATAAACAAGCCTGTATGTCTTGAATTCTACGGTTTGGTCTCCATCTGCTAACGGTCTATTAGGCGGTGGTCTGAATGTTTACACCGTCTACAATACCGGTGTACAAGTGAACGTGGCCGAGGCCGAGTTTTCTGCAACAAGCACGTCAACTACTGCTACCCAGACGTCCCAGAGCTCAGGTTGGTTTTAATTCGCTATCTAATCATGTGCGATATTAACTTGATTATTCAGCCACCAATACACCGACGACTCCCGTCCAGTCCCAGACACCCGACGAAAAGAAAGGGGGAAGCTCAAGCACCGTTGGTATTGCTGTTGGTGTTGTTGTCGGAATTCTCGTCGTCAGCGCAATTGCAGCCGGTTCCTACTTCTACTTCCGCCGGAAGCGAAATGCCGAGGCGGAGGAAGAGCAGCGCAGGAATGCTGCCGTTAACGCCTTCATTAGCGGAGGCAAACCTCCTCGTAGCAGCGGCGGCGCGTCCATTGCTGACTCTCGTATGGACCCCGTCATGAACCGACGCATGAGTGACGGCAGCATTGCCGACAATCAAGATTATTCTCGACGAATTCTGAGGGTATGTTCGGAACCGTTCATCTCCGCCTTCTCTGCTAATATCTTTTTAGGTAACCAATGCATAAATCCTCACTAGTCACACGAGACGATGACGAACTCCCACATTGTGACATTCTTTTTCTCCCTTAGGCATCAACGGCGTTCGATGGTGGTTGCTCTTGACTTGACATTGGATGGTCTATGCCGATGATCCTGGCGTTATACGTGTTAAGGTGTGGCACAAAACAGGCGCTGGGCCACCAATTAGATGTGACCGCGGGTCATAGCCCCAGAGTCGATACCCTCGTAACCCTGTCCACTCCTTTCTCTTGGTTGTCTGTCCTGAAACAGAAACCATACTTCTACCAATACAACTTAAAATTTCTCCAGAACCTGCGGAGGGCCTAGGACCCGAGAGGATTGAGAATATCCAATAGAGACGACTCCGAACAACGATCAGCGGTCTATGTGAGGGTTATAATAACAAGGATACCGCAACCTGGGGACGGTTCCTAAATTTATAAGGAACAGCTGCCGTCCGATTGAATCGCGAAGATTCCTAAATAGAAGACTAGGCATCAGTGAACACGATGGGCTTTTTTGCTGTATATTATTTGAGTTAGTCCAATAAATGGACTTTGATACCACAGCCGGCAAGATAGAGTCAGTCATCGCAATAGCATTGTTTAATGATTCGCTATTCAACACCAGCAACCTTTGGAACATCTCATCAGGAATCATATATTTGGTGATATAATATATACGTAGATGATTTTAGAATGAGTGTCTACGTTAACAACCCTGATTTTACTTAAGTTGTCCTATCGTGTTCTTGAGCCTGCATCTTCAACTTGCTAATTAATTATGTCCGTACAGCTCTTGGCTACCTGCTCAACTGTATACATGCGCACCATAACAGAGCATCGCAAACCAGGAAGCTAATTAGTCTAGAACTAAGAAATGCGATACACTGTAAATAGGTTGGGAGTAATGATGAGCCTGCATGAAGACCTTTGCACGGCCCGACTGATCTACTGATCAGCTCTCGTCTCCGGGCGTGTAGCGCCTCTTTTGGGCGTCGTCCCCGGATTGTGACGTGCAGATCGTCGGTTTTGAAACTGAGCAGGGAATGGCGGATCCCTTGGACCCTTGGATGAACTTATATATATGCATTCAAGTCGAATCCTGTTTAGCCTTCGGTAAATTCCGTAGACCCGGGCACTGCCCGGGTAGTAAGTGAGGTAACCGAGCAGGGACAATTTTGGGGGGAGCTTGATAGTTCCAATATTGAGTTCTAAATGTGATGTCATGTCATGTTGGTCCGGGGTAGTTTATTTGACTCCCTGGAGATATGTTTGGTGCACTGTTTCAGACCAATGAGTATTGAGTCTCTGGGTGACGCGTATTGTGATAAGTTTGCCCAGGTTCCTATATCAGAGTGTGTTACGGACCCTGTAGTATGACTCTCGTTGTTGCGCGAGGGTCTCTGAAACACCTTCGTGGAGCTATTCTGGCTATATACAGAAGTCTCCTTGTTGACTATCTACGTATGCCTTGTAACAGCGAGTAGTGTGAACGATGTAGACGGAACCCCCCTGCTCTTAGTTCTGCGCCTAAATGTCTCCTTGGGAGGTAGAAGAACACAAAAGCATGCCAGCCCAATTATATCACATTTCTTAAAACTCTGTAGCTTTCGCCGGGAAATGGTTGCTGTTTAAGGGGTGAGCGACCTGTATCATCAAGTTATCATGGCTCTACACCCCATCGTCCTGCCAACCCCCCGAGAGCAAATTATATCCTATTATCATAATGAGCCTATTGTAGACGGCAATAGACAAAGACTTTTAGAGATAGGCTCCAAATTAAAGGTCCCGAAAGATGTTAATGTCTTACAGGAGCTTTAAAAGATGATTGACCACCAGATACATGTCCTGAGTCAGTGATCAACAACTTGTGAATCGCAAGATAAAAACGGTGTAGTGCCAAGCAAGTGGTCACTACAATAGAAAGCTTTGCCGGCGAAGCTCTATTCTAAATACGCTGTAAATTAAAGTGCAGGGCACTTCGATTTAAGTTCTAGACCCATGAACGCTTTCGCCCAAGCTTGTGTAAACCTTCTTCTTCGACGATCTTAAAGCTCTTTAGAGGCTTCAATCACTGTAGATCGTCGTCCCAGGGCTCGAGTACGTAAGCCACGAACTTTATATTTAGAGTTGTGGTCTATTTTTTATTGGCGAATTAACCAATAGATAGGCTGCAGATACTAAACTAACCAATCAAAGAACAGCAGACACTTTTAGAGTTTAAGGGGGTTCCGGATATAAACTTCTCAAGCTCCGCCTTCCCTCGCACTTAATTATTATTGCTAATACGTGCTTAGGAAAGCAAAGCTTTCCAATAAATCGTGCTGAAATATATAGATAGATATGTATATCTGTTATAGAACAGAAATGCAGCACTATATTGTTACAATACTGCAAAAGTAAACTCTTAACAATATGAATTTCTTGATATCTGTAGTTGCTTATATAATATAAATGATGGTCAGGCCTTGCTCGACGATTATCTCCAAAAGGCAATTGATAGCTTTCGGGTGGCATGTAGGGTTTTTGTCTATAGATAAAGGGAACTATCGAATAATACGAGTTCGATGTAGAAGACGCGGCAATTGGCGTTTATCGGGTGAAGAAGCAGCTTGATGACGATTGCCTGCCGACATACATCGATTAAAATATGATATATGGCTGACTACATGTTGCGGACCCCAACTCAAGGACGTCTTCGAATTATAGGAGGTACCTACCAGGTTAGGCACCTACATGTGGCATAGGATAATCGACACCAAATTGAATCTTAATTGAATTCTTTTATATTATTCGGTACGTGATTGAAGTTCAGGAAGCGACTTCCATTTGAAAATGGGTCACGTGAGATCGAGAATCTGGAAGGGGGCCCCACCTAAGCTCTGCCCAGAATTTGTCGCGTCAACTTGCAAGGCCTAGCTCGCTCAACCCTGGTTCTCGCGCAGCCGTGCTAGCATCAAGCACCAACTGGATGCCTCTTTGAGCAACAATATCCCCATTGCCTGCCACCTGCAACGCCTGCAACGATTGTCCATCGCGTGTCGACCTCGGAACACCCACCACACAACCCTAGACGAGTACGAGTATCATGCCTGGGGACCTGTACTCACATTAGCTGAGACACCTTTACGCAAGTTTGGGCCTCAGCCTCAGCCTCAGCCTTCGTTCGACCCGGCACCCGTCTGGCGTTTGTCTTTTGTCTTCCGACGTCTGACTTCTGACCGCTGTCTGCAACTGTTACGCCATGGCCCCGACCACGACGGCGCGCATCCGTCGGACGGCGCAAAACACCCAATACACGTATGGCTGGCATCTATGCATCTAACTCTGTGGTCTGCCGGACGAGCTTGCTGACATGAGCTGTGTAGATATAACCTCCCCCGTCGCATCCACACAGTCCATACCTATCCCGTCCTGTCTCCGCAAGGCGCCACAATCCTCATATACGGCCACGAGAATGGCGTCACGCTGGTCTGGCGGGGCGGCCGGCGGTTCAAGCCCGAGATACAGGCCGCTGCCGAGAAGGGCACCAACGGCAGACAGAACGGCCGCCCACCCCAAGATGCCGTCATGATCGTCGATTCCGATGAGGAAGATGCCGCGCCGATGGAGCCCTTCGTCGATCAGCCTCAGTTTGAAGAGGATCTGGACGATGAATGCACGTACCCAGAGGTCATACAGACCCTCGACCTCGAGTTTGACACCGCCGTCTTCCATATCTCAACACTGCCTCTCACGCCCTGCCTGGCCGACGATGCTTCGTGGGAGGGGACTGACATCCTCAAGGAGAAGATTGTTTTCGCTGTTTCCTGCGCTACACGTGACGTGTTTCTGGTAACACTTCCATTGGTTCCTGTATCACTCCTGAGTAAGGCTCGGAAAGAGTTGCAGGAATCGCTCTTGGCTGGAAAGGCGGGCAATGGCAAATGGGGGGAGACGGTCACGCTGCTAGCTGGCCAACAGAGGCCCTCCGATAGCTTGGCTATGACACTCATCAGACCGAGACCTGCATATGATCGGAGCAAGTCGTCAGAACGCTCGGGATCAACCAGCCGTGCCGTTCATCGCGTTGTCGTTGCGGCCCATTCTCGTGAGGCATCTGGCACGCTGCGATTATGGGATGTGCCGCTTGAGGCCACCACCAAGCCCGGTCGCCAAATCGAGCCATTCCAGACGGAATATCTGCCCAAGCCCCTAACGTCTATCTCATTCAACCCAACACATTCCACACAACTCCTGTGCAATGCATCTCCCAACGCTGTGCGCATCTATGACTACAACGTGGCGTCCATGCCACCTGATGATATATCTGAGGGTCCGTTCCCTTCACAGGGCTCCTGGCTCATCTCTCTCTACCCGCCCTTCGCCCGGCACTCGGCGACTAGGAAACCAATATTAGCAGCGGCGTGGGTTACTCGTGGTCGTGCGATATTCGTGCTGCTTGCGGACGGGCAGTGGGGTATCTGGGATATTGATGGTGTATCCCCACAAGGCTCTGCTCACTTTGGCATGCCAGGCTCTGGTATCCTTGGAGATGCAATTACCAGGTTCAACATCACCGGCTACGTTGAAGGCACTAGTCCACTGCGGAATCCTGCTTCGCAACGCGCGTCAGGGACCGCTTCGGAATTTGTTCCTATGACACCACACTCTAGGCGTGATGCATTTTCAACCCCATCTGGCCCAGAGCGCCTCGCTGTAGTAAGTGGAGGCGTCGTCGTCACTCCATTACCAGCGAGTACCACCACAACAGCAGACGAAAGTGTCACATTATGGATTGGCAGCTCAGATCACGTATTTACAATACCTGGACTGCTTAAGTTTTGGGATGCTCAAATACGTAAAGGCGCAGGAGGGGGCGTGAACCTTTTCAGCGGAGCACAGCCCACGCGCATGATCCGTTTGAATGACCTATCGGTTGGCCTGATGGGTGAGCGGTGCACCGGGGTTAGTGCCATCGTCCGTTTTTCGGAGACTGGAGGTATGAGCGCGCCCGGCAGTGAAGGCTTACCTGTTGATGTTGTTGTATGTGGCGAAAGCAGACTCGTGATAATACGAGAAAGCGAAACAACAGTCGGTGCTCGTATCGGAGGCGTGATTAGCCGCCGAAAGAGGTTGAGCGACCGCGTTCGTGATAACAGCGCTATCATCGTGCACCCAAGACCGGAGCAGCCTGGTAGCATAACCTACAATCTCTCTATTGGCCCACGGAAGAGACTCGCGCAACCTTTGTTGGCAGACAGATACGACGAACCGACAGAGAAAGACGTGATGCAAACCGACGAAGAGAAATTGGCAGCTCAAACACGCCCTAAACCCTCCAGTGGTTTCGCGTTCGCTGCGAACTTAAATGCTGCCGCGGACCTCAAACAGGAGGAGGAGGAGAATGAAAGGGATGTTGAGGTTGAGATGCTAGATATAATGGAGATCGATCGTGAGCTGGACGCAATGGATAATGGCCGAGGGAGAGGCCGTAAGAAGGTCATGTTTGATTCGTAGCCTTGTGTCTACCAGCTGCTACTACACCACACTTGCTAGCATAAACGCTCAGATGTGTTAGGGATGTACGATACCCAAGACTAATATTTTGGAACATTTTAGGGGCATGACGGATAGTCTTTATTGAAGCACAAGCTCTGCCTGAGCCACCACCATGCGACCTCCGAACTCTGATTTTCGAAACCACCAAGCGCTTGTTTCTGAACTGGGTTTCTCCGGTACCTCATTCCGGGTCCCTTTTGACTGTACCAATTCCCTCTGTCTCATATTCTCTTTTACACCTTGATTGCACAATAATCATATCCGCGCGGCAAGGTGGAGCACAAGGCGAGATCATTCCTTGCTGCTCTGTAATCCATGCGGTACATCAACGGGCCTCTGCGCCCAGCGTGTCACTTTTTTATCAAGACACGTCGCCGGCGTTCCCAGGAGGGACTTTAGGGTGGGGGCTTGGGTTGGTTCGGCTTCTATGCGAATTGACCGTTTGCCCTCCCGGTTTTCCTATGATCCTGTTATCTGTCTGCCTCGTTGCGGATGGGGGATCAAGACGAAACTGGGAGACGGGTTCGCCGGTACATTTATTTTTGAATGTGCTTCTATGTGCTAAGTGGCTTAGAGTGAATATTGCCCTGATATGGGATTATGCTTGTGGTTGCCGAAACTATTGTATCGTATTGCCTATGCCGATGAGTAGTATGGAGGGGAAGAAGCCTCAAAACATAATATATACACTGCTCTATTACTTTGTTACGAGCCTGTCGACGTTTGGCTAAATTACTGTATACAATGGGATACTAGTTATGAACAAGACGGACGCGGACCTCTTGATAAGTGAGCATGTCCCCAAGGGTTGATCTGAGGAAGTGCCGAGAAGCGTATAGAAAATGAAAGAATTCCAGCTTGATATTTCCTCTAACCTTAGCACTACCTTTCTTTGTGAATGTCTAGATCAAGACTAAATATACCACTGCTAATAACGATGTCGATCCTTTGCCCGCGTGACCTATCGAGCTTAGTGTGCGATCACTTATAAGAAGCTTCTCTCTAAAGAGCCGGACGTTCTCAGGCTATGGCTACAAAGACCAATGTGTTAGCCCGTATCTGGGGCGCACGAGAAAACTAGTGAATGAATAGTAAAAGAATTTGTGTGGCCGTCTATAAATCTTGAACCGCTACTATCTCAATCAATTTCTAACCCTATGAAGCGTGCCCTGCTTACTTGATTTCGATCGTGACCTTTCCAATGTGACCCTTATCCCACTACACAGTTCTTTGGTTAGCATCTCATAATGCTATTAATATAGCAGTAGAGGAACGTACCTGATACTCGTATGCCTCCTTCGCCTGCTCGAGGCTGAAGACCTTGGAATCGATTACGGGATGAATGTCGTTCACTTCGATGGCGGCGACCATGTCCTCCATCTGCTGGCGGGAACCGACGTAGACACCCCGGGCAGTGCAAATGTTCGTCAGGCACTCGATGAGCGACGCCTCAACTTTAACACCGCCGAGGAAGCCAATGATTGCAATGATACCTTCGTACTTGATAGCATTGAGACTCTGCTGTAGCGTACCGGCGCCACCGACCTCGATGACGATGTCGACACCGACGCCACCCGTCAGCTTCTTGGCTGTCTGACCCCAGTTCTCATCTTCCCTGTAGTTCAGCACGTGATCGGCGCCGAGCTTTCTCACGACCTCTTCTTTGTCCTTTGACGAGGTCGTCGCGATGACCGTTGCGCCGGCGGCTTTGGCGAACTGTGGTCGCCGATGTTAGAGCTACGCGTTCTTTCATGGGCGTTGTTCACTCAACTTACCTGTAAAGCAAATAGACTGACGCCTCCCGTGCCCTGGACGAGAACGGTATCACCCGGCTTTATAGCCTTGAGGCCATATAGTGCATTCCAGCTCGTCAGACCAGCACATGTGAGCGTGGCAGCCTCGACGTAACTGAGGTTCTTAGGCGCGCGTACAACACCGTTCTCACTGAAGACGCCATACTGGCGCAAAGTGCCATCCACCACTGCAACACGCAGAGTCAGTCATCTCCATTTGCAAACTTATCCGTGAGAGAACCACAAGACACTATCCGGCCTAAAAATGAAATCTCGTGCTATAGTTGCCAGAATAAGTAGAAAAATGATTCCGAGAATTACTCACCACCGCCGACGCCGGTGCCTGCGGCCTCGATACTCATAGGGCCATACTGGTGTCCCTGGTTGAATAACGTAACGACCCGGTCACCCTTCTTCCACTTGGTTACTTTGGACCCGACGTCCACGACCTCGCCGGCCCCATCCGATGCCGCTACGACGGGGAAATTTGTGGGAAAGGGGTATTTACCCCGTGGGATGATCAGGTCGCGGTAGTTTAGCGAGGCGGCGTGTAGCTTGACGAGGACGTCGCTGTCGCCCACTTTCGGTACCTCGCCGTCGACATATTGCAGCGTCTCCAGCTCCTTGCCGGTTCCGGAAACGGTCCACTGCTTTTGAGTTGAGGGGATAGACATCTTAAGTTTCTATAGTGTATTTCTCTAGTGTATGAAGGTACGATGAGTGAAGATGGCGAGATCTAGTCGTTGTTGAGGATATGATGTATTGTATTTATATAGTCAGAGAGTGGGTAGGCGGGGTATCGCAGTAGCACTAGTATAACGATGCTTTAGCGATGGTGATGATATAATACTGTAATATCTTCGTGGGATGGTACCTGGTTCGATTCGGCCCTTGCCGTTGCCCCTTGGCGTTGCGCAATTACTAATTCCCGATCTCTGCCTTTGGGCCGTCTTTTCTACGGCTTCATACTGCGCGAGAACCTACAGTAATAGCGAGCGCGACTCGGGAGAACGGAGTAGCCATGGTCAAGTTATCCGGCTATGAGTTGTTTCTAGCCCGCAGCCTTCTTCGGTCCTCCGATTCTTACGTACCTAATCGATCGATTGGCATAGGAGAAAAGATAACACAGACCGAAGAACCCAGTGCAGATACAGTCCCATCAGATGTGCGATAACTGCGACGAATGTAAACCGACCTCGGGAGATTGCCCATGCTGGTCATATCACGACTTGCCCCTGGGCGGTTCGACGAATGAGCTGCCGCAACGGGACTCCGAAGATGGGGCGAGGAAACAGGGATAGCAGAGAGTTACAACTGCATATGCTTACTTAACTCCGAAACTCCATCTACTTTAAGAAGATCGTTGTCTTTCTATTTGCGGTTCAAAATTCACCCTGGGTTATTCATGCCATCATTCATATCTACTTTTCACGTAATCGAGGAAGATGCGCAGCCTCCGACCAGATTACGCTGAGACTATGGGCAGGAATACCGTTTTCGTCGGGAGTCAAATCTAATAAAGAACAACAGAACGTGTGTTGGGATCTGGCTTCGGCTGATCCTGCACTTTCTTGCGGCTAAATATTACCCCCTCAATCCCGCGCCTCGTGGTAGGGAGATATCTTTCGAAATCGACAAGAAATTGCCGGCGGCTATGCTTGTGATTCAATATCGAGATGGCAGGTCAGCATGCGTGCGGGCGCATAGCATCAAAGAGCTGGGATAGCCATTGGATATGACCCATACCTACCTAGGTCTTATGGCGAGAAAAGCGACGCTGCTAGAACTTGCTATCGGAGGGAGTGAGTATAAGATGTTGGAGGGCAACTCAGTATGGGCTTGGGGCTGGATTGACGTTGTTGATACCTCAAATGATTCTCTTTTTGCCATAGACGTGCTGCGACTATGCTGAGGCCGATATTCTGCGTGTGCCTCATCCTAGGATTTGAGGCGTTCTATGTCGCAGGCCAGGAATACGACTACGTGGTAGTAGGATCGGGACCCGGCGGTGGTCCTCTGGCAGTAGATCTTGCGAAATCTGGTAGCAGCGTTCTTTTACTAGAGGCTGGCTCCGATTTGTTAGAAGACCGTTCATACCCAGAGACCTACCAAGATCTCAATTCCGCTACGTCTGCGGCCAATGATCCTAGCAGCAGATGGGATTTCTTTGTGAAACACTCTGATGACCCTGAAAGAGAGCGCCGATACAAGCATATGACATGGCGTACAGAAGATGGATCGTTCTACGTTGGACTTGATCCTCCTGAAGGGGCCGAGCAGCTTGGTATATGGTATCCAAGGGCAGCGACTTTCGGTGGCGGAGCCGTCATCGACAATGCCGTGCTCGAGCTACCCCCCGATGTAACCTGGGACCATATCGCTAATATCACAGGGGATGCGTCCTGGGCAGCTTCCGAGATGAGGAAGATCTATGAAGAGATAGAGAGCTCGCATTACGTGAAGAATGGAACGAAGGGCCACGGGTTTTCGGGCTGGCTTGAGACGAACCGCGCTAATGGCTCGTGGGTAGGCGCTGATTCGGCCGCAACTATCGTGCTGAGGGCGATACTGGGACAGCTCGGGGCGCCGGGAAACATGTCGGTGGAAGACCTCAGAAACCAGCTGGACCGTGATATCAACGCGCTTGATCCGGACGGCGGCCAGGCCACAGGGGTTTTCGGTCTCATCACCCACACCGATTCGGAGGGGCACCGGTTCAGTCCCACGAATTACGTCCGCAAGGCGCTGGCAGAGGATCCTAATCTCCCCTTATTCGTCGAGCTCAATTCGACTTTTACTGGTATCGTCTGGGACCCTCTCTCCTCAGGCGGCCCGCCGGCTGTCATGGGTATCAATTACGTCGCGGGGCCAAGCGCCTATAAAGCCGACCCGAGATACGACCCTAATCGCAACGCCACAAGCCAGTTCACCTATATCGGAAAGGAGCTTAGTGAGTAATTCTCAAACCCATTTCCTTCTTGGTCGGCGAATTTCAGAACACGCGGTTTCTTTTGGGGGGCAACAGGTGGTCCGAAAGCTTCCGAACCCGTTGCAAATCACGCTCCAAATGGCGATATTGACTCCGAGTGTTGCAGTCATAGCGGGTGGCGCGTTCAACTCGCCTCAGATTCTGAAATTGAGTGGCATTGGACCTGCAGAAGAATTGAAAAAACACAACATCACCGTCGTTTCTGATCTCCCGGGAGTCGGCGCTAACTTGGGTGATGTCTACGAGGGCAGCGTAGTGTCACTCGTCAACAGATCGAATATAGACGCGATGGGATCGTATTCCGTCCAATTGAAGACCTCGGTATCTGAGGGCGGGCGGGATATTTCTCTGTGGTAAGTGACACGGTTGGGCTACTATTTCGATATACCAAAATACTAAGTTGATGGCGAATAACAGGCCGGTCCCGTATGGGTTCGAGGGCTACTGGCCAGGATATCCCGACGATCACGGCGCGAACGTGTTCACGATTGCGTTTGCCTTGAAGAATCCCCACAGTTCGCAAGGGACGGTTACTCTTCGATCCGCCGACCCCCTCGACCCGCCCGACGTCAACTTCCGCTTCTTCGAGGCGGGGGCAGAGCAGGATCTGCAGGCAATGCTCGAAGCCGTAAGCTTTGTGGGCAACATGAAGACACGAATTGCCAATAGCTCTGGCCTTGTTCCCATCGAGGAGCTCAGCCCCTGCCCGTCTACTAGTCGGACATGTACCGGCGCGGGAATCAAGGACACGCTCAAAACACAGGTCTACTCGCGCCACGCCACCGGGACCTGCGCCATCGGCGACACGGCGTCGGATCCGATGGCGGTGCTCGATTCGGAATTCCGCGTCAAAGGCGTCGACAGGCTGAGGATTGTGGATGCTTCGGTGTTCCCAAAACCACCTGGGGCCTTCCCCATACTGCCGACGTTCATGATCTCGAGAAAGGCGGCAAAAGCTATACTCCGGAGTGGTTGGAAACGAAACGCAGCGACGTTTCCCTAGGAGGTCATGAATCGCTGCGATGTGCTTGATGGCGCATTTGAAAACTAGATAGCATTATACCTAGCTATGTACGTAGGCTTTCGATATTAGTATTTTACATTGCCACTTTCAAGTGTCACTGCACATGAGAGGGACCATGATATGTTGGCCACTCAATAGGTGATGCAATTACCCCTCGTAGACCACGGATATACTGGCAAAAATCGGCGAAATGCTCCGCCATAGTACCTAGCAATCGTCTCGAAAGCCCGTGCATGTTACCCGCGCCGCCATGAGTCGTGTCCTGTCTGCGCGCACATTCATATGCTTCTATCACCGATAGCCTGTGCTTCACTTGGTGGTCTTCTAGTTGTACCGGATGTGCGGAAATGATAGGCGCGTTGGGTCCTAGTGTAGGTTAGTCTATTTGGAGCTCTTGGTTAGTGTACGCAGGCGACTCTTGAATCAGTGAACGGTGCTCCTGTGAGGATTCAATTAAGGTGATATATATTTGGCGGCTTTGCATTGCTGGCATTCGATTACTTTCACGTAGCGGGTGCTGGGAAACCTCTTTCTCCCATCGCGTACGCGTCGGCTTTCAAGTGAATACTGGCCGTTGACAGCATGATAATGACAGGGTGCATATTATTATTATTATTTTGGCCGGGGAATGCTCTATTTTTGCCAAGCTAAGCTTCGTTATGTCCATAAATCGCGTCGCATGCGTTTTGCACTTGGCATAAAGTAGGTATCGTATCGATTTATATGTTATTGACTACGGTGATGCCGTCGTGACGCTCTCATTTGCTGAGTAAAACATGAGGGTGAACAGGAGAGTTTCTCACGTGTTGCTTTACTGCATCGAAGCTTGAAATCTTACGAGATTACTAAAAATAGCTATTCTGCTTACTGGAGTCGCTGGAGCCCCAATACTGTCCTGAGGCTGACGTCCAAAAGCGGAAAGGCTCCCTGTCCCCTTTTTCTTACTTAGTCTTCATTCTCATCTTAATCAGGATTGCTTCATCAGGACAGATCTCTCTGTGCCCATATGCGAAGGATAGTCGACGGGCTTAAGAACTGATCACCGCGTGGCAGCTTCAATCAAGGGGGGAATTATTTCGCACAAGCGTCAGCTAAGAGAGATCGCAAGCTCATTCCTATTGGCACTCCCATCTCATCGAATCTCAGCGCATCACGAGACGCAACGATGGGTGTCTTCCGCAAGCTGGGCCTCGTGGCCCTTCTTCCCTTACTCTTCTTCGCCTTCAGGACGGCATACAACCAGTACTTACTGGTCTCATTAACATATACTGTTGATCCGTTATCACCCGACGATCTTGTCTTCCAGTCGGAGCTGTACACGACTTTATTCAACCACACAAAGTGGGCCAAGGTTGATACCTTCGCAGTAGGCGTCGGCATTCCTTTTGCGTCGGTTCCGAAAGGCTTGCGCGATGAGGAGAGATTTGCAGCTGAAGTTTTCAAACAGCTCTGGGACCAGAGATGTACGCCCCCTTTCCCGCTAGACTTCATTGACGATGATCTTGAATCAGCTAATGTCAGTACAGTGACAACGCAGTTTAACAGAAAACCCGTGCAGACACTGCCAAAAATGGGTGATGGTAGCGTCAGTGATGCCATCGCCGCTCAGGTCGTTAGCGTAGGGGAAAAGGATATGTCCGTCGCCCTCGTCAGCCGGCCGAAGAAGAATCAGCTGCCGATGGGCTTCGAGCACATCATGGTTAAGTTCGATATGGAGAACAAAGTCGCCATGGCCATGATCAGATACATCTGGCATACCAGGACAGAGACGCCGGCGAGCTGGCGCAAATCCCTGGCGCGCTGGTCCCAGATCAACGGGCGTCGGCAATGGTTGCTGCATACGGCGAACATAATTGCCGAGCAAGGGAAGACCCAGCCGGTCAAGTTGGAGCTGTAAAATTGAATCTGTATATCTGGGATAGCCTTAACGGCTCTGGAATTACTGTTGTAATATGTATAACATAAGATCGATAGACAGGTTGACTCTGGAGCATTAGGAAAGGTCACCAAAAGCACTACTAAATCGAAAGATACGATGCATTTTCGTTATTATTTACATCAAACGTTATTATCGACCCTAGTCTATCTACCTAGTTCCGAAAGACAATTGGCGCCGAGCTGGGGAGACACCGTGCGTTCCCTCTAATCCCTTATTACCCCGAGAGAGAGGTCGCCCAAGGCTACGAATGCATCATTAGTGACACCAGGGTTCATATAGTTCGAGGCTGACCCTGTCGACCTTGGCCGTATGGTGGATGGCCTGACTATTGTTGGCCTGCAGGTCACCGATAAGTATTCTCGGATAATCCCGCCTTTTAGGAGGCTAACGCACGTGCCGTCTCTCAATACTGCTTCAGCATAAGCCCTACTATACTCAGCTACGTTCAACTCCTCATAGGATGGCAATCCTCGGCTTTGCTATCATTCACAGATAATCGCGACGTACATTGATATGTACTAGTCGTGATAACATACGAGCTAACTGCTGTCTTTCAGAGAATATAACCACGTTAACCATTCTGGCCTTGACTAGAGTAACCTGAGTGATGCTCCGTAGAGTGTGAACTGCTCACATAATCGTATTGAGCATCTATGTCTTACGATGCTTAAACAACGCAAAAGTCTCCCACTATTGTGCAGGGTACATGGGATATAATTTGAACGAGTCACATCCATTCATCCGAACCATCTGGTTTCGGTTTCTTATACTTGAGTTCTATTTAGCTTTTCCCTCGAATATTATGATGATCGATTCCCGCTCCATTCCAAGGATTAAAGCCCTGGTTTTCCACGTCTTCCATCTCTTACGCCCTTACACTTATCACTGCATGTTGCAATCTTATGCCTGGATTTAAATGGTCTGCACAGTCAGGCTACGAATACCGTGTTATTGGTTCGTCGAATGGTTCGTAAAAGACTAGAATAATCGCAATAAGACTAGGCTATAGAGAGCAAATATAAAATCAGTGGCTCTCTGATTTGAACGATATGAAAGCCTGATAGGTGAAAGCTTGGCAATGATAATGGTAGGTAATCGGATGATGGCGGGGTGCGATAGAAAGGTACCTAGTTCATCCTGATAGGTAGGTTATAAAGTTGAACTCTCCCAGTCTCGGAAATACGCCGACTTGAAATTGGTGGTGTGCTGTAGATAATTCATAGCCCCTGACCTCGAATATTGAGTCCCCAATCCACCTGTTCTACAATAAGTAGGTACATCGTGGGCGCGTTAGGTAATGAACTGGGTATGGTATTCAAATTTTCGTCCCGGATTCTACTCGCAGGACTTGGCTTCCCAGCTTTGGTTTACGTAACACCCCGGACCCCGCAAAAAGGCCAACCCAATGTTCTCATGGTGATCCGACCGTTTGTGGTACGGCAGGGGAGTTGCTTATGTGACATGTTTTCATCAAGTAATATGGAGGGTTGGCGGTATCAATAAGAGCAAGATCGGCGGTATTGACGCACCCCATCAAGGTTACCGTCGGCCCAGGGAGCAGGATAGGGAGGTAAGCACAGCATGTATCCACCTCACGCGCCGAATGTGAGTCGATCTGCATGCGACATTCTTCTAGAAGGCTAACTGGGTCCTGACTGGGCAACGCTAAATCGTAATATCTTCCGAGGAAGGATAATAATATTGTCGTCGTCGCCTCGGAAAGCTTTTTCCTCGTCAATTCCGTATTATTGACCGCGCGACTGGTGAGTGCAGTCTATAAAAGGGCAACGACATCACCGGTGGTGGTCTCTGCTTGCCTGCGGAAATAGAGTTGATTGGAATATGGCAGCAAGAATGGATCACGACGACAAGGTCAGGACGTCCTTGGGGGCGCCCGAGGTTGGCGCCGAGCATGAGAAGTCCTTAGAGCGCTCTGTTTCAGCGTCTGAAGGAGCTGTAGGAGAGGTGAATCTTGCCCGGGGCCATCAACTAGAGCGTGGCTTGAAGAGTCGACACATCCAGTTTCTGGCTCTCGGAGGAGCGTGAGTACTCATCCACACCCGGATGTTCATGCGCCACCAATCACTAACTAACATGCGATGCATAGCATCGGAACGGGACTATTCATCGGTAGCGGGCAGATTCTCGCGACTGTCGGGCCGGCGCCGTTGTTTATGGCCTACTTAATAATGATGCTCGTCGTTTGGGTTGTGATGAATGACTTGGCCGAGATGGTTACTTATCTACCGATGAAGGGCATTTCGATTCCGTACTTCGTCGGGCGCTTTGTCGAGCCCAGCCTCGCCTTTGCCACCGGATGGAACTACTGGTACGCCTACGCGATTCTCGTTGCCGCCGAATGCACTGCCGGCGCAATCATCATCCAGTATTGGACACACTCCGTACACGTCGCGGTTTGGATTACCATCCAGCTCCTTGTCATCCTCTTTCTCAACATCGTCGCCGTGTCCTGGTTTGGCGAGTAAGTTTCATTGCCCAGTCTCGCCCATACCGACCACTAACTTGTATTCCAGGGCCGAATTCTGGTTCGCCAGCGTGAAGTTGATCACAATTATCGGACTCATCATCTTAGGTATCGTCTTGTTTTTCGGCGGCGGCCCGACTCACGATCCATTGTATTTCAAGAATTGGCAGGATCCCCCCGGCGCCTTCGTCCCGTACCTCACCGGAGGCAGCTTTGGAAGATTCCTAGCGTTTTGGACAGCGTTTGCTCGCGCCGGTTTTTCCTTTATTACGTCGCCCGAATTAATCGCCCTTTCCGCCGGCGAAACCGTGGCGCCACGCCGCAACATCCCAAAGGCCGCTCGGCGATTCGTCTGGCGTCTTGCCGTCTTCTATGGTCTCGGCTCCTTGGTTATCGGTGTCCTCGTGCCCAATGATAACGACCAACTTCTCAGCGGGGACTCGAATGCGTCGGCGAGTCCCTTCGTGATCGGCATTCAGAGGGCTGGAATCCCAGTGCTCAACCACCTGATAAACGCCGCCGTCTTGACGTCGGCATGGTCGGCCGGCAATGCCTTCTGCTTCTCTGGCTCTCGCGTGCTCTATTCCATGGCACTTAACGGCCAGGCTCCGAAGGTGTTCACCCTTACTAGCAAGCGTGGTGTTCCTTACGTTGCCGTGCTTTTTACGATCGCAATTGGCTCCCTGGCGTACCTCAATGTATCAAACACGGGTGCGGCGGCCTTCCAATGGTTTAGCAACCTCTCCACAATTTCCGGCTTCGTTGCTTGGATTGTCGTCATGATCACGTATATCCGATTCCGCAAGGCAATGCAATACCACGGCATGCTCGAGGCGCTTCCTTTCAAAACACCATTACAACCTTATGCGACCTACGTTACGCTGTTCGTGATTACGCTCCTAACCTTGACCAACGGATTCCAGGTTTTTGTTCCCAAGAATTGGTCTGCGTCCAATTTCCTGGCTGCTTATATCACTATCCCAATCTTCTTGGCTCTCTACCTTGGCCACAAGATTTGGTTTAGAACACCATTTGCAATTAAGACTGAGGATGTAGACGTAATGACTGGGAAGAAGGAGATGGACGAGTTGGAGGCAATGGACCAGCCACCAATCCCTCGTAATTGGCTTGAGAAGGTATGGTTTTGGCTCGCCTAATAGAGCATACGACTGCGCTGTCAGAAAATAAATGCCCATATGCGAGAAGCTGGGGAACCTAGAATTAGAGCTATTAGAACCACGTTCCTACGAGTGCTTCTCCTATGATAACAACCGTGCAGTCGAATCCCCACTGCGGACAGCGTACTGAGATTGGCTGAATAGACCAAACCCGCCTGGGACTAGCCGGTTCCTGGGTTAACCTTATTTTGAAGAGCTAATTATAGGACTGAGATTGAAACTCTGTTTACTGTGAACGCGTGAACCCACTAAAGGCGAATAGGTTGTACTATGGTTGGGGACGGGTAAAAACCACCCCCTTCAGGTACCGATTTCAACAGGGGATAGTAGACTACACCTGCTAGAGTAAAGCTCGGCCAGTACGTGCACATGATCTGAACATTCACATCGTCACCAACCACTATGACTGGTTCTTCCGGTCTCGGCGTGGAAGCTCCTGGGAGCTAGTGAGACAACTGTGTCATGATCTCAGATAGGGGTAATGTAATGGTTTCTATTGTTGCGCAGAGGTTTTGATCTGATGCTACACGACGTTCGTCTATACATATACATGCCCTTTATTTAGATATATGATTAATGATTGTGATAAAGTGTTTTGAACGCGTTGTTATACGTCGGGTTTACAAACTGAATTCCAGTCTAGGGTAATCGATGATCCCCAATAATAGCGTCTTGTTGCTATATATTCGTATCCTGCTTCTACTTAGGAGATAATATGGATGTTCGGGTACTGTAGGCAGGTACGATAGAACAGTGTATATGATGGCCCCGCACGGGGGCTGCCATATATTATCTCCATAACCTTTACAGCTCATAATTCTAGACTCCCACATTCAACGATTACAGTACAGTCTACATTTTTGGGGCTCGTACACGAGTCAGGAACGGGTTCGAGGATAGGACTAGTTAACCTGGGCCCTTCAATCCGGTCAGGGAGGCGGAGACTCCCAGGAAATGAATAAACTCACGAGCGTTAAAGTCATCAAGCGAAAGGTTCATTCGTACCCATTAGTCCGCCCATCTTGAGATAGTTAGATAGATGCTTGTACGACTTTTGTATCTGTCTAGGAACATCTACTGTAAGTTCGCGAAGAGGTTCCTGATACGAATTTTGTCTATGATGCAGATAGAACGTAGTATAGAAATACTGAAAGAGAAGAATTGCTCTTGGAATGTACTAATGTAGTAGTTATTGACCTCCTAATGATTCAGGCATTGACTGATGATGTTCGCGGGTATAAGAGCTAGAGATGATAAAGAGAGGGTGCGTGAGACAAAGAATGGTGAGAGCAACCTACTTCTAATTGACTCTATCTAGGTGGTATCCAGTGAGAGTAGGTGATGGTACTATAAATGACGCCTCCATTTGAATGCTAGCCTGGACTTTCTACCCATCGCTCTTTCAACCCACCGCAAGGAATGATGGTCCTACATGGGACTCTAACTTTTGCCATGGGAAGCCGAATGAACCCCTGCACTATACAATGCTGTAGTGTGCCACCAACTCCTATGCATGGGGCAGGTTTTGACCACATATTGTGCGAAAATCTCTAAGCTACATTTGTTAGCTAGTCCGGGGGTATAGACACCTTGTTTCAAGCGTCGTAACACGGCAGAACACATATGCGTACCTAGCATGATGATGATTATGAAGGGCGTTGGGTCACCCAAGACACTGGATGATGAATAACGTATCCTCTTACAAGGGTTGGTAATTCCTTGTCTTGAATATGTATGGAGCTCTCTTTCTATATACATCTAGGTTACAGTGATACGACAAGAAGCAGAGCCAGGGTGGATGAAACGGCCAGATGGTGAGATAGCGGAACAGTGCCTGTGTTTGAGCGATTCACCTTCTCATTGGGTACCTATAATTATCTAAGTATCACAGACTCAACTCGACTTTCCCTGGCTGCGTGGTCTCGCCTAGTGAAATACTTCAGCAGTGTCTTTATAACCCAGACAAAACGCCTTATGCGCGAGTGTTCTCGCGAAGTTGACCGTTCTAGTTACTCATGAAATCTTAAATCATTGGAACGATATAGTAAGTGCGATAATCTATTTCATGATGTTTTCCAACCTATGACACCAGCCTCATTGAACCCAATATATCGCCGAGGGTATTTATACACATGGTGGCCATCATGATCAACCCCGGCTCATGGTAGGATATACACTATGCAAATGGCCTCAATACGTCCCGCCAATGATAAGGATCAACGATCGCCCGATAACGCGCAAATACATAGTTATCTATGATTGGGTTTCATGGGCAGCGTGTGGAGGTAAGCCTGCAGTTAGACGAGGTGATTCGCAATGCAGGGCCCCACCGATTACGACGCTTGCTCCTTGTGATTTCAATAGGTGGAGCCGCCATATTCTGCGCGTCTATTATAAAGTGCAGCCATTCGGATGTCACTTCTGGGTTTATTTCCCGTTTGTTGGAGAGCTCATACGCCAAATGGTGCCTTTGGACGCTTGAAAGGGTGCGCTTCGGTGTTCAAAACCCAGTGGTCTAGGCTGATTACGTTCGGCTCTGAGTACCTACAATTTAGAAGGGTCAGTTCTATTCATGACCTGAGGATTAATCACCTCCGAGCATGGGCACTTACAGCAGATAAAAGTATTTCAAGGTTTCAGCCGTCCAGAAACTCTCCATTTCGTCCGACTGCCTCGGGTTCGTACTCAACACATTGTCGATTGCGCTATTGCCAGCTTCGGTGGTAGTGTGGCGTACAATAGCTTCAAACATCTTCCATCCCTCATCCTGCCACTTCTTGTCTCCGGTTATTCTGTACATGTACCAGACAGACTCTATAGCTTCAGGTCTACCGTACACATGTTAGCATCCTCCGCTAACCACGACGCAAGGGCTGACAACACCGCACAAATGGGGCCTCGTTTCATGGGCACAGAGAATGGGAGAGAAACGTGTCGAAAGAAGGGGCAACTAACCGTAAAATATATGATTTCCAAGTCACGTCTACGAAGCCCTTGGGCAACTTCTCGGATTTGATCTTGTTGGCTACCCATTCCTTATGCGACAATGGCTGCAGGGGATCATGCTCATCTGTGTCTTCGTCGTCCTGTAGGGGGACCTGGCCGATAGCCGACTTTTTGAAACCGGGAGCTGGATCACTATCGTCAAGATCGTCATCTGCAGCAGAGATTTTGGCCTTCTTGTCCTTAATAGGGCGCGATTCTGTTGCATCGTCTTCTAGATCTTCGTCGGAAATTGGGGCTCTCTTTTGAACTCTTGCGTTATCGTGACCTAACTGGGAGTTTTCCAGCGGCTCCTCACCAGGGGACGGTTTCTTAGGCCGTCCTATTTTTCTCGTCGATGGAGCAAGGTCTTCCGCACTCTGCTTTTCCTCCTTTGCTTTTTCCACTGCAATTCTGGCTTTTGCCTTTCGCTTGCGGTACTCCTCGACTTGTTCGTCACGACTCTCAAATGCGGGATCTAGAGTCTGCTCGTATAGGGTTTGGTTCCAATGGCAGCTTTTGGCATCAGGACAGGGTAGTACGTGAGCACCTTCAGGCATTATACCAGTTGGGGTGCTTTCATACGCCCACACGCAGCCTTCAGTGAGCTTCTTACCGATTTCAACATCAGCTGGCACCTCAAAAATCTTCCCACCCATACCGAACATGCCTCCAATGAAACAGGTAAGATGCGTGACTTCGTACTGCTTATTAGCATCGGTCTCAGGCTCCCCACTAGTCGTGAGCTTGGCAGAGAAGAGGATATCGCGGTCATCTGGAACCATGGGTCGGAACAGCAACCACTTCTTGACCGCCTCGCTGACCTTCAAGTGCAATTCTTTGTATTTCGGCTCCAACCCACCAAGAAGCAGCCATTGTTTTGGGAAATATTCGTAAGTAGAATCTTGTGACCCGCCCATACTGTAGTGCTCAGCTCCCCAGCCAGCAGATGTCAATCCCTGAGACACACACTCGGGCAGGATGCGCTCCCCAGCGATGAGTTCAATCTTGCCGGTTTTGGGATTTTTCTTCTTGACGACGTTAAGATTTAGAGCGCTGCTCTTTCCAGAACGCTTCAGCACTGACGACTTGGCTTTACCAGGTATATCATGTTGATTTTTAGGCTTCACATCTGATTCAAGATCGAGCTGGTTATCATCATCTGCAGCCGCCCCGACGTCCAGAATGCTGTCGCTGTCTGTTTCGTCATTGGCTTCAGCTTCAGCTTCTGCGGCGTCTTGGGCGGCTTCTAGTTCACGCTGGGCGGTGCTGTTGCACCCGCTTGCGTCAACATGTTCGGGGAAAATACCAGGAACCGAAGTGCCACTCTCCTGCCATTCATAAAAGGCGTCGGTGATGCGCGCAACCGCATCGTAGTATTTATTTTCCTTGGTGATCTGAGCAAGTCGAGTGAACTCCATCGCAAGCGAACCTAGCTCGGCAACACCAGCGTTAGTGGCCGCCCTCCTAGGCTGCGAGGCGAAATTTGGTTTCCAGTTGTAGTAAAGCACGGGCATGCGATTCGGTGTGTCAAATACACCCATCAGAATCTCGGCGAGTTCTATAGCCTTCTCGAGGAGAATATCGTACCCGCCACTTTTACCTCCGCTTACATCATACGCAGCTATTAATCCACCCAGATATCGAATCGTGGTTTCGAAAACGGGAATTTCGGGTCGTTTACCAATCGTAAAGTCGATTTTTTCAACCTCTGAAAGAGCTTCCTTGAATTCCTCTTCCATCCCCATGATCCACAGTGTATCGAGCGAATCAACCAGTGTCGCAGCCCATCCGCAGAACGGGTCACGAAACTTTTTGGAAACCGGACTCAACTCATCATGGCCCCTAGCGTATTTCCAATAGCCCGCCCAACCACGCTCCATCTCAGCTTTGACCTGCTGTTGGCGTGCCTCACGCAACTCCCGGCTCTCAGGCGACTCTTTCCCGAACGCATATTGTATAGTCGGAATCTTTTTAGGTTTTCCGGTTGGGAGAGGAATAATCTCAGACGCGGGAACTGAAAAATGCTCGGGGACTTTCTTCCAGTGAACTGCTGTGGCCGCCGGGTTGACTGGCTTATTTTCTGCATCCTTGGCCCCTTGGCCAACACTTTTGTCGGGGACGTTGATAATAGGAGGAGTTATGGCCTTGGCAGCTTCATCATGGTCATAGGCCAGGACGCCTGCTTCTTTAATTGTGGTGTCGGTTTTAGGAGGGTGTTCGAAGCCAGCATCGTCTTCCTTGCCGTCAGCTTGCTGGGTGTTTTTTAGGTCGGGAATCTTGGCGGCAGAACTGTCCTTGCCGGTATTATCTAGTACTCGCTGGGGGAGATCGTCGTCTTCGCTAGAAATACCCTTGAACGAGGTATCGACTTGAATATCGGCACTCGACTTGCTGGTAGGCGGAAGCTGGGGCTTAGACGGGGGTGCGGCATGAGGGAACGAGGCGGAAACCGTTTCCCATTGCTCGCTATTCTGGGCAACACGGTACAGCAGGAAGACGACGATGGCAGCGAAGAAGACATAGTATCGGTATCTTCGTAGGCGAAACATAGTGTGATGATGACGATAAATGGATTGGGCGGCGCCGAACAATCGACTAACTAACTAGAAAAGAGAGAGATCGTGGAGATAAACGATCTTTCTTGGCGCGCCCGCGGCGGAGTGGGCTGGTACAACACGAATTATCAGCAAAGAATGGGCGCTGTCATTTTCCCTAGGACGGCGGACAGCATGCAATCATAGCCAGAGCACTGTCGATCGCGAAACAAGACTGGGACGAGTTGTTCAGGCGGCGGGTTGTTTGCGATGAATGGAACAAGGGGTGTCGCTGGAGTCGCAGATCACAAACGAATTTGGCGATGGCTCGATGACAAAGGATAGAGGAGAAAAATCAAACACGAGCAGGGAGAAAAGGAGTGATTGAGCAAAGCTCGTTCATCGAGCTGGAGAGGATCGGACTATAGCGAGGAGAGAGGCAGCAGGACAAGGACAGCAAGAAGGAGCATTCATTGCAGGACGGAATGGTGAACAGAGAACAGATTACAGATTGCGCTGCGCCGGCCAACTGTCATGGGATGGGATATGGGATACTGCAATCCAGGTCGGCTAGGTCTGTAGGTACTGCACAGAAGGTAAGTGCAATGGCGTAGGAAGTCTTAGTATTCGGCCATTCTCTTGGCCTCTTGGCCTCTTGGCTCTTGGCATCGTATCGGGATATTGGCCGTGTCCCGAGTCCCGGCTAGATAGATCTAGCGTAGGTAGACGGAAGAAGTCTGGACTTTGGAGCGAGGACGGCGCATAATTAGGCATTAGGCACATCCAAAAGCAGAAACGGTCTCGTGCAAGTCCGCAAATCGTCTTGGCGGGTCTCCTAGGCACATAATGAGCACATCTAGAAAATAGAGGTGGTACTTACAGATAGAAATGTAGTATTGACAACAATATGTCTCGCATACCTACTGTAAGTCATTGGAGTGTTCCAAATTCCGATCCACTGGGGTGAAAGGATGATTGGCTGAGTGCGGAGCCTGCTGCCTCAGACCTTATATACAGTACATGTACTGTATGCAGCCCACTACACTATATGTACCTAATAGGGGCAGTATAGGGAGAGACAAACTAACGGTACATACCTACATACTGTATGTAAGTAGGTATAGTAGATGAGTTTATACTGTGCCACATATACTTACTGTACAGTAGGTGCACTCAAGTCTATAGTGCCTACTGTACAGGCTGCACAGTAACAATTACGTGCATACTCGAAATGATGATTGTTTTTTTTTCACTTGAGAGACAATTATACTATATTAGAAAACCTATTGATAGAATTATCCCACGCAAGATACAATACAGTGAATACCCACGGCAGTGAATCTATTTGAATGTTGTTTAGTAGTGGAACTCAGCTCTGGTGTTGTTGGGTCACCTGGTCTCAAGGGTCCGCATACGGACTGTCTAGTAAGCCTGCTATGTACAGTAGGTACAGTACATTTTATCAGAGCTAAATCGGAACATTAATACCTACCTATATTCATTTTGATGATAGGTGAATCCATCCCTTGTTTTCAAGTAGCTTCCAGCATCATTACTTATATACAACTTGGAAAACTGCTGCAGTAAGTACGGTAATAGCACTAGTTAGATACCTACTGTAGGTAGTGTTGTTGGCTGGATCAGAATGGGAATAAGGCTGGGACGAGGTGGACCTATCTCCTATTCATAGGTACACTAGGTCCAATAGTGTTCGGTCCCTGCATCCCTGCATCCCGGCGAGAATACCTTACACTACTGTACTTACTCCGTAAGTAGCTCCTGAAAATGTGGCGATGCGGGGCGTCGGGCTAGGAGACCCACATGACCAAGGCGAGTCGAGTGGGGTAGGTCGAACAGCCGAGTCAAGAAGGGAACTTCTTACCAGCCTAGATACCTACTATACAGTAGGTAGTATACAGATCAATAAGCGAATTGTCTGTGGTTGAGGAGACGTTACTATGTGCAAGTTTGCAAAAGGGGATCGGCCCAGATTTAACCGACCCCGACAGATTCCCCAAACAGTACCAAAGAAATACCTGCTACTTACTGTATGTAGGTAGTGCCGAGGCATTGTCGAATGATGCGGTGTGTACGGAATAACAATAACCGGTCGTGGCAAATCCAGATCTGCGGCCTGGCGACATTTTCGTCCTTATCCTCTGCCTAGACTCTGCCTATCGTTACAGAATGTGTCGCTTACTGCACGCCCAACCCGCCCCTGGGCAGGACCTGGACCCGAGGACGGTTCGGCACCTGGGCAGAACTGGGTTCGACTGTTGCGCAGAATCAAGCTCCAGCAACTCGTACAGTACCGTACTGTAGACGTGATGATATCAGTTTTGGCCTTAAGTACATATAATAGTGGTCTAGCCCACTCTAACCCCATCGTGGGATTTCATTTCCCCCAATTTCAGGGTCCAGCAAGCGTCGATCATTGTGCGGGGTGCATGGCAACACATAGTGTAGGTAATCGACGGCCGACCAGACCTCCAGCAGTACCACGATCAAAACAGATGCAACGGGCGCTGTGCGCTCATTGCATCGAATTGGGTTTGCCGCTCTTCAGCCGTGCGCGATGCGATCGGAGACTGTACTAGGTCGCTGTGGACAGTCATGACGAAAATGCGAAATGCGAAATGCGTCGGATTCTCGACCGGGGAGTTCACCAACAACCCCTGCTACCTGTCAGTCACAAGCTTATCCGTCGTTGCTCGACAACGTGCTCGCATCTTTGCCGTGCGCCCTGTCCTGTTCTGTTTTCTTCACCTTGGTCATTTTATATAGAGAGTGGCAGGATAGCCAAGTGGGAAAAGGGTTGGGTCGAAATGCCCTATAAATTTCCATGCTATGTGGTGTGGTGATATCTGGTCTAATATTGCCCATTTCATCCCCAGCAACACGCTTAAGGATTGCCAGAGGAGAAGTGCTGGGGAAATGCGATCTCTCTCAGCAATGGAAGCCTATTCGGCTCGCCCGGCGCCTTGGCGATTTCAGTTATCTACAATGCTGCATAACCCAAATTATATAGCCATTGGACTGCGGGGTGATCGAGTGATTGGCGTCGGGTGTCGCGTCGCATTCGCCAAGTTCGTCGCGATAAAGTCACGGCAGAAGAAATTCAACCGACAGGTACAACACCAATGGTCCTTGGCCCCGCCACGTGTGGACATCTCTCTGAGGCACAAAAACAATAATATAGCCTGAGACCCTGACATCTGGGCCACTCAGTGTGCTGAATGCGGCATGAGGCCCTGTCGCATGGGTTGCCGGCCTGACCCGGCTGACTCGGCGGCGTCACGTATGGCCACGTCAGACAAGGAAGACAGCGCATGTCCCCCAACAAAACCCCAGAGGCATCTCAGTCAGACCCCCATTGGGTCCTTGCCCTTGTTTCTCTCGTTACAACGCTGTTCATTGCATTGAGCGATCCCCGATCTGTACAACATCAATCCAATCCCCCCACGACAGCTCAAAGTCCCACGGGATCACGGTACGGTATAGCGGACCACATCACGACCGAAGAGGACATTCCGTTCTCGCTGCTCTTACCACTTGTTGTCAGATGATGGCGTTGGCGAAAACCCAACTTGTTGATCTCAAAACATATCGTGTCGACCAACTAACCTTACGCTCTTAGCTGTGGCCTAGATACCTATCGCTAACCTACACCACAACCTTTTAAGGCTGCTCGCGGACGTCAAAGTGCGGGACACTCGAAGGCTCGGAGTTATCAAACCAAGGTTAAACTACAAATTCTCAGTCTCGGAAACTCTTCACATTCTAGCCTCTAGGCTCGGCCAAACATTCACAATGCACGCACTATCCAACTCTCCTCCGTCACGACCCAAGGGTATCCTCAAGAAGCCCAGCGGTCTTGACTTACAAATGCGGCCCCGGAGCTTTTCATCGGCATCGAAAAAGAGCACGGCGTTTGATGATGTCGCCCGGGATATTGTGACCGGGCAAGAGGTGCCACAGAGTCCGATCCACTCCTCCGAGTACCGCGCCTTTCACAAAGAGTACCGGCAGGAAGCAGGAAGAGCCCTCCTACTCGCCAAGATCGACGGGATGTACGATGATGTGATTCGGCGACTCGAAGTGAAAGTAGAATCATGAAAGACGACCGTTTTATTTCCCCACAGCAGCAAAAATATCCGGCACGGAATATCAAACGACAGATGATGTTATGGCGTTATACTGGAATGATGTACAACAGTGTGTCGATTTGAATTTAAACTATACATACCCTTGGGCGGCAGGAGTGTTGATGAGTTTTCGGTATTACGTTATGCAGTAACCCGTTCACGAGCCGGTTGACTTTCAAGTTGGTGGCTTTAGAATTTCTTACGGGTGCTACTGAGTTACCCTGTTAGATCGGTCGCGCTCAAACGCCAACAGGGACAGCAGCAGTGTGCTTGTAGGTGGAAAACAATCATGTCTAACACCTCGGCAGGAAAAGAAAGTGATGTGGGAGTGTGTAAGCTAAGGATGGATTGGTTTAGGCCCCAGATTACCTTTTCTTCGTACTTCAGAACAAGTTCACTACAATATTAGCTCCTTACCAAAATTCCCTTCAATATATTCCTGCCCAACCTGCTACTCTTTTCTCTCTTCTACACCAGCACCACAACTCACACCCCCTTCTTCGACCTTAACATTGGGACGCACGGAGGTGTTGATTCGTTGTATTTATGCCCGATATCTTTTGGCGTGAAACCAGCGCGCTCGAGGATCCCCATGCCGCGGCCACCGCCATCAAGATAGCAAGCGTACCCGAGGTCGTCCGCGAGTTTTGTGACCCAGCCCATGATGGCCGTGGCGTACCCTTTGTGACGCCATGTCAGCTGGGTCATCAAGAATTCGATATCTAAGCGATGCCCAGATTGGATGTCAGCTTTGAATGTTATGATGCCCGTCTTCATAATCCTCGTCTCGCCAAGAACGCACGTGTCATCGCTCGACCTCGGACCGGACATTGAAAGCAGGAGCATCGTGTGTTGTCGCACTAGGGGAGGAAACACTTACACACGTGTCCCTCTTTACCTATAGTTAGATGGTGCGGCTTCGCTAGGGGCTCGAAGAAATTGGCTAAGCGTTCCTCACTGACATCAGGAAGATCGTCAGCGCGGCTCCAGCGCCGCTTCCACGAGCTGCCAACAACGGTCTGCTCCGGTTTTACGATGTGCACGATAGCAAAAGAGACCGGCCTTCCTGTTGTCGCCATAATTCAGTTTCGGATCAAGTGAGGTTCCAGCTCAGTTATCGCCAACTCGTAAATCAAGAATCTGATAGCGTGGCTTGGTTGCGCCCAAATTGCCCGCGCCAGCAACTTGAATGTCCCCGGACATATACATTCTTGAACTCTTTGCGGTGTATGCTATCAAATGCATGCAATAAATCACGCTTGCTTTCTTCTCTTGACCGGGGCTGACATACCATTGGCACTCCGCACCACCGGCACCTTGCTCTGCGGGCGATAATATGACTGTTGGCCCAGGAAGTTCTGGAAGCTGCGCTCTAGCCACATGCGCCCACCGTCCGTCTGCGGGAAAGTCGACTCGGCCGGTTCGCTAAACGCCTCCCAGAATATGCGGATCAAATCGGGGATGTCATCTGGTGTCGCTAGGCTTACTTCGGCTGTTGCTACCGTTGCCTTGCTTTCCGTCCCAATGGCCATCGTGCGACTAGGCTAGTCGGATATCTGCTCCTCAGCGGCACTTTCAGGTGTCTGGATTGTATCGTCTTGAATTGGCTACTGGGGAATTCGTACAGATTGCTCACTGCTGTTTGATTTCTGGCGGGAGTTTATCAGGCACCACCGTAGATGTTCGAGGCGCTTGGGAACGCTTAAGCGACATCTGAGACCATCGCATCATTGCGGACCTGCATAAGCTGTCAAGGGAATTCTAAGTTGGACGACGTAGAGATGAGCCTATTGCGAATACGGCGAGACGCCCTAACTCTAAACCTAATCGGCGGGCTTAAAGCGTTCCATCGCAAAGAATTGAACGAGCCTCATTGCGTCATTGATCTAGGTAGGTCATATCATTTCATACCTGGTGTGTGATGTAATGATGTGGGCATCCATCGGAGTGCATACACCATCTACGACTCTAGGAAAACGTCAATATGAGCAACGATTAAAATGCAACATGCTTGTTGGCTGATATTGTATTGACTGTTTGCAGCTACCTGGTATATTCGGCCGACAGATTTAATGCACACCAACCGTGTTTCCTCAAGCAACTTTCAGGGTCAGTGTAGAATGGCTCCCTACGCAAGTATCGTACGATGATAAAAACTAGATACGGTGGGCATAAAGCATATCCCCCGCACGAGGTATGCATATGCAAATTCATGCTATTCGCAGCTTGGTATCGTGTATCAAATTACAAACCTCCCTCCCCCCTTTACGTAGGTTCAGCCCCGGCATTGGCTAGAAGTAGCAAATAGGCCTTTTCTTCTTCTTCTTCTTTTTTCCTTCTGTCTCTCATTCCGCCTCTTTACTTTTATTTTTCTTACTTTTATAATAAACCCAGCCACCAGCGGATTTTGACATAGATGCGTAGCTATCTGCGTTGCTTGAATTTCCTTAATTGTGGCTATCCCAACTGCTCCCAGGCGCCTGCCTACAAATCATTTTGTTGCGATAATACGGAGGTACCAGCAATTAGATTAAACCCGCGCACGCACGCTGCTTTATAAAGATATACAAGTGTATTCCGAAGGACCCAAACCACCGGTAGCCAACCTCACGCTACCCACGGTAGTGTCATAGGCGGCTACTAAATAAGCGCTGTCAGTCCAGTATTCTCCCGCCAGCATGGTGCTGGCACTGGCAATACATTGTGGTGTCGTGCTGAATCTTGAAACTGTATCACGCTTCAAATTATCCACCAATGAGCAAGGATGCTATTATCTAATAGCTTTTGTCAGCGCCGCAAGCGAGCGGGCGAGCGGGCAATCAAGCACGTTTCTCAAAATGATTTGAGATTCTTCAAAACAGTCAGCCCAGCGAGCCATCACCCGAAAACTACTGGTTCTGTATATACGCTATCGTCTAGCTGCCTTAGGTAGTGAGCGACGTCGAAAAGAGCCGGCATGCTTCAATGAGTAGGAAAATGGGTAGGACTTGGCTGTGCCCACCGATAGCCGCAGTCAGCGTCCTCCATGGTCCAGTTACGAGGAAAGCAGCAAATCAGGGTTGAGAACAGTAATAAATGTGCAACCGAATGAGCCAGGAATGTGAAGCAGTGTTGAATCAAATCAATTTAGGTACACTAAACCAAACGAAATAGGAATCAAACTCCTGCCCATCGTCTGGCCTTACATTGTAAGATGCTCTTACCTATGCCTCTTACCTCACGTCTTTTCTCGCCATTCAGCTGCTTGTTTGTCCTTGTGAACCCATGTTTCCGGCATTACAACGTTACAGCAAATAAAGTAGCTCAGGCATTGTGTTAGCACGTATAATAGTGGCGTGGCACCTTGTCTTCACAACACCATCAACCATGGGGCTTATGGCCATGGCGCAAGACCTCTGGATTTGGGTAGCCGTGCTACTTGCGGCCGCCTGGGCTGTGCAGCAGCTCTTCTTTACAATTCGATTTCCATCAAATCTGCCCAGAATTGGCGGAGGATCTCGCTTGAGTCTGCGAACACGATGGAGGTATCACACTGACGCCAGAGGGCTGTACAAGGAGGCCTACGATAATGTGAGTGTTGTTTTAACAAAATATTACAACTGATGATGTCTTATTGCCGGCTAATTGCTTATAACGGGCCTCTAGTACTCGAAGAGGGACCGGTCCGTGCTGGTTCCTGGGCTCGGGTTCCGCGACGATGTAATCTTGCCTCCTAGTGCTTTGCGCTGGCTACAGCGCCAGCCCGAACACCTGGTGAGCGCGGTAGCCTCGCAAACCGAGACTATCCAGCCTTACTATAGCCTCGAACATGAGAAGTTCGTTGCGGATCCCTGGGGTGGGATGCTGGTGAAGACAGATCTGAATGCGGTGTTAGAGAATGTTTGTGCAGCTATGAACGACGAGTTGGGCATCGCGATCGCTTCTCACTTTGGAACCGATACCGCGGCCTTTAAAGAGATTAATTTAATGACCTCGATTCGTATGATTGTGGCACAAGCTGCCACTCGATTCACTTTGGGGGGATCCCCTGCTGGTCGTAAATTATGTCAGTCGCAAACACGCTACAGTTTAGCTCGATGCCGTGCACGTATACGCACTAACACTACTTTCAGGTAGCGATAAGGGATATCTGAATACATGTCTCGACAACGCGGACGCGCTTGTAATATGTGCGGGATTAGGCGGTGCAAGCCCAAAGCTTTTCAGACCAATTCTAGGCCGCATCGGTGCCAGAGCTGCCAAGCGAGAGATCATAAAGATCGAAAAGTATTTCGAGCCAGTTTACAGGGAGAGAATGAATATGCTGGAACAGGAGGCAGCGAACCCAGGCATGGAGATGCCGGAAGATCACCTTCAAATGATGCTACGTTATGGGCTGAAAGAACGCCGGGATGAAGCCCTGAGCTTACGCGACATGACAAAGAGGCTATGCATCTCCAACTTCGGCTCGATGCACCAGACGAGCCTTCAGGTGGTGAACATGCTTCTCAACATCATAGACTCGGATGCCGAGTTTGACACAATCTCGGTCCTACGTGACGAGGTTGCTCGGGTCATTGGTGACGGCAAGACATCGGCCTGGAACAAGACTAGGGTAGCAGCCCTGACGCGCGCCGATAGCGTGGCTCGCGAGACACTCCGACTGAACTCCTTCTCGTCACGTAGTGTGGCACGCAAGGTTGTGGGTGATGGGCTAGTGACTGAAGATGGGATCGCTCTGCCTAAAGGGTGTACGGTATCGTTGATTGCCTACTGGTTGCAGACGGACGACGACGCTTTCGAGAACCCGTTCAAATACGACCCCTTCCGATTCTCGCGTGCTCGCGAGGCGGAGTTGGACGAACAGGGGAAGCCAGGCCTCCCGAATCTGAGCTTCGTGTCCACGGGGGCGCAGAACCTCGCCTTCAGTCACGGGAAGCATGCCTGTCCCGGCCGATTTCTCGTTGACTTCGAGCTCAAGATGATCATCGCATATGTTCTGATGAACTACGATCTTGAGTTCCCGCCAGAATACAACGGCAAGAGGCCGCCGGCTCATTGGGTGACGGATGCAATCTTCCCTCCAGAAGATGCTAGGATTAGGGTTAGAAGGAAAGTACGCGCAGGGTAGATGCGGTGTAGGACGTCGCCGATCAGATACTAGAGATAAGAATAGAGCTAGGGTTGGACGTCTGTAGTTTTCTATCTTGATAGGATCTGCTCATACGCCCCCGGTGGATGTAGGTGCCCGTACTGGGCCTATCTAGATTCTGGGGTTGTTATCCGGAAGCCTCTTATTCGACTCTCTGAACGTGAAATGACGCGCTTACACCATATCAGCTACTGGTGCCGCAAACCGGCCGCGATCTCCGATTTACACTTACAACCATTACTAAAAGCTTGTCTTTAGATGATGCAACCCTCATAGTAAGTGCACATGTAAGTCACACCATTCCTGGTATCCTCTTCGGGGATCATAGCGAAGAGGTCGCTTTTGTTGAGGGGAGCTTCTATGCACCACGCTCCAAGCAGCCGACATGAGATACTCCTTTCGCGTCTGTTGGTATGCAGGAGGTTCTTAGACGCGCCTAGACACATGTTACACTTTACAAGGAACTATTCTAGACAAAGCTCGACAATGTCTATCACGTCATTGCCAAACCTTGCTTAGCCATACGCCCGTAGTAGGCATGTAGTCCTTGTACCGATGAATTTATGTCTACTTCATGCAGGGCCGAGATGCATCCGTTGGTCAATCGCCGGGACATGGCTTATCCCACAAGTTGCTATTGAAATACCGTGTTTATGACTGCTTTCAATAGGGACACCAATCTTGTGCGCTGATTTCCGAACAGATACAAAACAGTGTCTGTAGCATATAGCTTCGTGGCTTCTGCGAATAGGCCTTGAATCCGACCTAATGTCTATTCTCTCTCCTTTAGCGACAATTGTTTATTATACAATACGTACAAAGTGATTTCTGCACCATCCGAATATCAAAACGTTATGCGATACTAAGCTTAAATGTGTGGTTAGCAAGGTTAACAGCACGTCCGGCAGTTATTAATTGATTTGAATTCTAATTATGTTAAAAAATTAAAAGATTAATGTGAAGCTATATGCTGCGCGAATATGCCGCATCGTCATGACGGGCCATGACTACGTGGTAGATGCTATGTGTAATCTAATCTAAAAACGAGTGGCTATGATATGCATCTTATATCCCCTCACGCCTCCTACGAGATCCCATGGTGGCGGCGATTTTGCCTTGTTGTTTTTCCCAGCGGCTCCCATCGAGCCGATGCTCGCTCTCAAGATTACGGGTTAGGTCAACATTCTTGACGAAAATAACGCTTATCACAAGGGCGATGATAGAGACGCCGAGGTAGAATGAGAAGACCCCGGTAAACCCATACCTGTAGGCATCCATTATCTTCTCCTTGTAAGGGCCTGGATGAAGTCCATGCAGGACGCTTATGTAGCTTTCGGCTTCCTTAGCAATCTCGACCGGAAGCCCGAATCTTCGTAGCTTGATTGCCATTACGTTCTGGAATGCCGTACCGCCGATGCCGACACCAAGGGCCATGCCGAACTGTCGGACGAAGGCGTACATTGCAGCCGCTGCGGCCTCATCGCCGTGTTTACACATTGCCTGCGAGGCGAAATTCTGCGCATTGAGGATGGCCCCTTGGCCAATGCCGATAACAAGGTATGTCGCAACCCAAACACCAGCGCTGTCATTATGCGGCCAGATAAGGAATAGTCCGGTGCCGATACTTGCAATGAGCCAACCAATATGGATGGGCCAGCGGTAGTGGTTGTAGCGTGTTACGAGGCGACCGCAGATGATACCGGCAATGGTTACGGTCAGAGTGGCTGGTAGCATTGCCACACCAGTCTTAAGCGGCGAGTATGCTTTCAAGGATAGGAAGTAGAATGGACCACTATACTTCCGTGTTAAATATGGTCGCCAGTCGGGGCCATTGGTGAACAACTTACTAGTATAGTAGCCCGTATAACTACCGTAATGCGAGGAGATTAGCTTCAGACAACATCGATCAACTATAGAAGGGGTAACCCTTACCACCATGCCCTGAATGGAACCGCATAAGTAACCAACGATCGAGGAGGCGTTGTGGTATAGACTATGTCGCAGGAAAGGCTGCTTTGCCCAAAGTTTCTCGTACACCAGCGTGAATATCAGGCCTACGAAGCCTATTATCAAAGGGGCCAAAGTTTGAGGGCTATTCCATTCGAACTGTAGAGCAGTATAGTCAGCACAGTGATTATTTTCCTATCTCAGTATCCCCTGTTCATGAGCGTGCGATGAATAGTCAGGCCTCTTCGATCAGTAAACTAAGGTCGTACATACCTCTGAGCCGCCCCAGGATACCGCGATAAGAAATGAAGTTGCAGACCCGGTGAAGATAAATGACCCAAGCCAGTCAATACGCGTCAATTTCTCTGATATCGTAGCCCTCCTCGGCTTCAGAGTCAACAGATAAGGGACAGAGATGAGACTGAAGCCCAGGAAAGGGAACATAAGGTAGAATATCCAACGCCAAGTAGTGCCACTAACGACCGCACCGCCGATGATGGGCCCGATCGCCAGCCCAAGAGCCCAGAATCCTAGCCTATGAGTCGCCTTGTTAGTAATGGTTTCGACTTAACGTAGGCTGATGGGGATTACTCACGTTACCCCATACCACTTCGGACGCCATCGCAGCGGCACAATATCAGTCTGGATCACCAAACCCAAACTATGGATCCCTCCACCACCAACACCCTGGACAGAGCGGCCAGCTAGGAGGGTTCCGATGTCCCGCGCAGTCGCACAGATAACAGTGCCGACAGCAAAAATGATGAGAGCGAAGATCAAGCAGATAGGTCGGCCGAATACATCACTAACGGCACATATGACGGGCATTGTCACCGCATTGACAAGAAGGTACGATGTACCAATCCAAAACCCTTGGGTAGCGGTTCCTTTCAGGTCCTGAACTATCGTCTTTCCACATGTCAGCGCCATCTCACAGCACGACTCTTATAGAAGGGAGAGCTTACACTTAATGGCGTGATGACGATAGTAGCATCAAGGGCTACGATCAAACTGGTCAGAGCCAGTGTATAGATGACGGCCTGTTCGTGCTTCGTGGGTTTCCAATTCTCTTCGGGCGGACGCTGGGCCTCATCCACGGCGTCGGAGCTATCTGCTCTAGGTTCATGGCGTTTGTGACCACCGTCAGAGCTGCTTTGGTAGTCGGATACCGAGGGTGTGGCAGACTCTACCAGAGACGCAGTGCCAGTAGCAGGAGTCGACATGGTAATGCTACTGCCTATAAGGCAGAACGACCTTCGAATAAGTGGTGAAAAATGCAAGATGAAGATATCGTAGAAGCCCTATATCTGTGTCTTTCCAGGATCTGTGCTACTGAGCTGGAGATGGTTAAACTGGCAAGAAGCAGCGTATATACCGTGTTTGATATACACGCCGGGATCAGGAGTAAGTGAGTAATCTACTGCCCATTTCTTTTTCCATGTCATAGATGCTTCATCCCGGCTCGTATCACGCATGATTCGAGCCCAACCTTCGATCGGCGGCAGATGCCGTGTCTTATCAATAAGACCAGAGCGATCTGAGGTCGCATTGTTGTGCCACTGGCGTTTTCTCTGCTCATGATATATCAAGGTGTGTTAATGCAGCTATCATCCTTGCAAGTGTCTCTTCCTGCAAGAAGGCCACGTACATCCGCAAAGCAAACAATTCTACTGTGCACTGGTTGTCAATTACAAATCCGACATGTAACATTCATCGGCTCGATGTGCCGTGTACCGGAAGCTTACAATTTTAGCTGCGTTGTTTGCTGATTCCGTACATAATGCACCACAAATGTAGTAGTAACTAATATTTAACTTAATAACTCTGATTACTACCACGTGGGTCGACCGTTAAAGATTGCAAGAGCCTCGTTCACATCGTACTTATGATTTGTTTCACTTCAGGTATGTATGGTGTCCGAATGATATCATTCAGAACCCTGATGATGAGGGTGTTCATGATGATACTAGCTTAGCGTCATTATTTACTGAATGAATAGTCCGTGCCCCATGTACTGCACTGTATTACAAGGTATCCTCTATTACAAACTGTTCAGTGCCCGTTACATATCGGAATCTAAACAAACTATGTATGTGTCCGGACGTGGAAAATTACAGGGGATGCAGGTTAACATGAGGCCCGGTTACCGTCAGCTCCAATCAGGTGTTCTATCACGCATACAAAACCGGCGTGCGGGAGACCAGCCGGTTCCCGTCTCACTGTCACATGTACCAATCCACCACTTACTATTTACATATCAGCCACGATTATGGAAAGTACACTGTGAACCTCATCTCCTAAATGAATTTCCCCGTGTTTACTATTAGGTGGAGAAGCTAGGTTATGGAGAACCCCTTGCGTCGCCTTGCCCTTGAGCATTAACTCGTGATAGATCGCTTTCATTTCCCATACGTATTATTCTCGCCCTCTTTAGCTCAACGCCTTCTTGTAAGTAGTTATATCTCTTATAAATTCCATCATGAACAAAATTTTACTTAACTCTTGATGTGTGTAACTATCGTGTTCGCCTTGTCTAATCTCGGTAAGGGGATTCTTAGTCGGTTTAGCCGAGGGCGTTTCCCGATCCTCTCCGAGACCCCTTGTTCGCTTCTATAAGCAAGAATGAAGATTATATCAAACGTCAGTGGCTATGAGCCTCTTGTTCTTGATGTTAGTATGCTAAGCACTATGACAATATGGCTTGATTTCTGGGTCCTCTAATATGGGAAACGCCTCGTGGATAATCATTTAACAGATAATTAGAATAGAAGCAATAAATATAACTCTCTATAAGGGCTCGATCTTAGCTTCTACAGCCTAGTAATAAAGATCGCGATTTACACTAATTGCTGCAGATTAAAACCATACGTGCCACACGGACAAGTCCAGGTGCCAGCCTTCCTGCCAGACATATAGCCTTGAGGAGCCGCAATCATTGGACGACGATTATCACGATACTGGTAAGAGCCATAGAAGCCTCGTATTACGGACTCGGTCGGAGGCAGCCAAAGGAGGGGTAATGGCCAGAGGCCCAAGGCACGAACCCCAGGGCTGTCTATAAATATGAAGCGAAGGGCGATGTTACATCGAAGGATGGATTTGGAAGGCCAAGGACCCTTTAGATCCAAGGAGAATTATTAGTTGAATAGAACACTGTTCTAAGCCCTTGTCACAATACGAGATGGACAACAGCTCTGGCGTTCTAACATTAATCTAAAAGATAATGCTGCTTAACATATCCTAGAAACGATCATGTTCAATTAACATTCACTAATACGGTGATTGTGATTACCTGTTGTATACTATCTTATCATTGACACCAGAGTGTTAGGGCATTCCTTGGTGTTGAGGCTTCATCTTGACACTTCGTCTAGATCAGAAAGTTTTAATCTATAGATTGAATAATTTAATTTCTATAGAAGCCCTAATTCTCTTCGATACAATAACAGGATAACTATTGAATTATAAATAGACGATAAGCAGGCTACTAATGTGATATAACCATCGTAATACAATTCTCGGTAGAAATCAATGTTAACCAGGATGTGGCTAGCTATCCTTTCCCTAATTTCATATCTTTGACCAGTATCAATACTTAACAGGGTGAACTAAGTTTAATGTTGGGTGGCCAGGGGGTATAATATCGTACGTAAACAAAGGTGTAAGATAAATAGCTGTATATCGATCTACTCTCTAGCTATTCGTACGAAAGTAAGGCCTTCGTACGAAGAATCTCTTATAGTATAAAGTTTTCTGCTTAAATACACCACCTGCCTAATTAGGTTAGGTGCGCTAATTACCGACCGTATAAATAACTTCATACGTAATAAATATTAGCTTCGCATATAACTAGTATTAGTTTTATATATAGTTAATATTATTATTATAATACTAATTTTTTTTTTTTTAATTATAATATATTTTTATATAATTAATAATAAAATATAAGAAATTTTAAAATATAAAAAAAATATAAAATATAATATATAGTTATTTTATAACTAAGAAATTACTTAGTAATATATTAAATAATTATTTTTTAAAAATTTATAGTTTATTTATTATATATATATTTTTAAAAACTTTATAACTTTTTTATTATATATTTATTTTTAAAAGTTTTATATTTATTTATTATATATATATTACGCTATTAAATAATTTATTTATATAAAAAAAAAAAATTAAATAATAATTATTTTTTATATATATTTTTTTTTATTTATAATTTTAAAATATTTTAAATAAGATAAAGCGTAGCGTTTAAAATTATTATATATAAAACTAATTGTTTTTAAGTTTTTTTTT